>JABSTQ010006821.1:0-146346 GCA_013358835.2 Ixodes persulcatus
CCATATGTTTAATTATGGTTGTAGGACTCCACAGCATCTGGAGGAGCCGCATGGCAGTGCGGCATGCAGACGTTGACGCGCGACCTGTGTGCCTGTACTTTACTGAGAGTATCCGGAAAGTTAGGGAAGTGTATAGCTTTTCAGGAGATGGCCCAGATTGGTTGCCAGTTCTAGACGACCTGGCTACAATAAGATCTGTATAAGCAGTACACGCTCACCGAAGTTTCGCTGATGTGTTTGTGAACAGCGTATCGGTATAACCCCATGTATACCTGGCAATAAATTTTAAAAAAAAGTTGAGCGCAGCCTAGTGGTAAGATGTCTGCCTCATGCGAAGCGGTCGCGGGTTCGATCCGCAGTGGAAATATATATATTTTTTTTATTTTTTTTTCGAACATTTTGCTTTGTTGGGACTTTTGGCGATATTTACGACATTCCTTTTTTACGTTAATACCGAAAAAAAATGTTGTCGACGGCAGTGCTAAAAGCGCGAGCTACTTGCTTTGGATCACGCGGCACGAGCGCTCCTGCAGCGGGTGCAGTCATGCCAGTCAAGGCTACTCGCTCGCCGCTTGCACGGCCTTCGCAGCTATTCTATGCAAGGGCGATACTCCGTCGTATTACACACAAGTACAGCTCCAGAAAAATGCGTACAAAATTGCTGCGGCTGGGCTCTGTCGCTTCCGGTACTCGTAATCTTCATTTACAACAGGAGTGACGGACGGTACCGGGCGAAGTTTCAAAATGGAGAGCGCTTATTTTGATGTTCCTGAGAACGCGACGAGTACAGGCGACACGTCGACAACACGCACCAGCGCGTACACCGCCGAGCCGCCGAGCACCCGGCCACACACACGCCGAGCGACCGACATTTCAAAATGCAGTCAGCGGCATCGGCCACGCCCCCTGGATTTCAAATCGGTGCCGAAAATACGCGGCCAACCATGGCTGCGGCCGCTTTGGCGGCTTCGTGAGCGCGACGTCGGCGGCATCCTCACGACTGCAATTTTCAATATGGGACGACCTCACCGGCAACTTGATGCTTGCGACGCGCGAACATTTATTGGCGAAGGTCAGTACACGAGACCTCTCTTGCCGAGGCGACGCATGCGGACACTACCGGTTCGACCGCTCGCGTCGCATTCTCCCATTTAAACAAATGTAAATATGTTACCCTGGGCCAAAAAACTTGTTTTTTCTCAAGTTGCAGCATTTCATGTGTGAAATAAAAATGGTGACTGAATCTTGGTGGCGTTGCAAGCGCGAGAATCTTGGGCCTTTGCGTCGCGGCGGAGATACGCTATTCTAAAACTCTCTCTTGTAGCGTGTGCTAACGCAAGCGCTAAATTTAGCGCTTGCGCGTTCTAAAATTGCGTACGTTATTCTAAAACTGTACTCTAGAGGTTCAACTGGTGCTAGTGTCTATACAACTTCCGGAATGAGACAGTTTTACTGAGGGCGAGAAAGAAAGGGGGAAAGGGCTACCGGGTCTTTCCCCCTCGCTGGGTCCGTAGAAAGAGGGAAAGTCTCAGATGAGAGGCCTTGCCGGTGTTGGGTGTCTGTAGTGCCCGAACTTCGTTCGCGCTTTCTTCTCTATTTTAAACTCACAAACTTAATTAGAGCCACGGGCTTCGATGGCGACAGTCCCCCGGTCATCGGGACACCATTGCTCGGTCATAGTGTACACGAATAACGACAGAAAGCGTCGAATACTGTCCAAGGACCTATGTAGCTTGCAAGGAATCCGGCAAGGCAATAGCGGAACAATGTCTCCATCCAGTGCTTAAAGTCTCCCGTAAGTTGAGGGGGGCCCCTACAAGATGGTAGAAGCCCCCCCCCCCCCCCCCCCCCCCCTCCTTCATCAAGGGAAGGGGGGGGGGGGGGTCTGACGAGATATACTAGATGCACATAAAATAAACCCCACTGCCTTTGAGGTGAATAAAATTAAATGAAATGAATGCCTCTGCATCATTTATTTGTGACTTCAGTTCATTTTATCTGGTCCTACTACTTCGATTATTGCCATTTTATAGAGATTCTTTTTTTATACAACTCCCATGTCGTTCAGACATAATTACACCACCCAGTTTATCGCTTAAAAAAATAACACATCTGTCTCAAGATATCACTTTCTTGTATTTCACTACAATAATTGTAGGTTATAATAATTTTCCTGCGTTCTAAAAATGTTTTTTTTTAAATCACTCGGCGTTCACAGCTCTCATGTTAGCTGATAAAAATAAAAAGAGCGAAAACCCGCGTTTCTACGACGTAAAAGCTACGCGCGAAGCGCATTGTGACGTCACTGGAGGCGTATGCTGGCCTTTTCCTCTAGGTGGTGTTGGGTAGACGCGACGCCGGCGACGCGGTAGAGAAGGGTCGACATCGCCAAAGTTGGCGTCGTTATGAAAATGTCAAAACCACAGCTGCGCTTCTTTGGACCCAACTGTACACACACCATGATGACAGTGGTGAACTTCGAGGATATAAAGATGCAGTTCAGCGATCGGAGGGCACCCAGGAAAGACCAGACGGAAAAAAAAAAAAAACCGCCGCGGGGAGCACAATGGCGAAAATGGCGGGAGGTATACCTCGAAAATGTTCGACCGTTGTGACAGAGGCAATTGGAAATGTTAGATTGCAAGGTGAGAGCGCAATCGCATCGTACCAGGACTTCACCTGCGCAACGTGGGAACACGGGTGAGCACCTTTCTTCACGCGATGGGGAGATAAACTGAGGACGTCTTCACTAAACAGACGCCAGCGGCCGATCTTCCTTCATCTCACGAATACTACCTCTGAAAAAGCGATTCAATCGTCGCAAGCAAGTGGCTAAACTTGGTAGCGTGTACGTCACCGAACCTATTATTTAGTTTTATTCAAGTTTTGGACAAAAAGACTTGTCAACTTTCCATTTTGTGCAGTGTTTCATTGTTGCTGGAGTTGGCACCAGCGGTAACTGGGACCAACTCCAACTGGGACCAGTTGTAACTGGGACCAGCTCCAACTGGGACCAGTTGGACAACTCCAACTGGGACCGGTTGCAACTGGGAATTGTTCCATAAACCAGTTGGAACTGGGACCAGTTGTTCTCAGTTGAAAATTTTCGCCTGGGAGGGTCAACTGCGAACGGCGACACATACGATCGAGTCGAGTTGCGGGGTGCGTTTTGCGCGCGTTTCATAACTGTGTTTTATAAAGCAGAGCTGGAGTGCCATCTAGAGGCTGTGCCTCGAAACGTAAGTATTCCATAGAATACACTGCAATTACCATAGCAGCCGTCCGGCACGTCAATCGACGAGAGGAGTCGTGGTGAGTGAGGGGGGTTGCTGGCCGTGCAAGCAGCGTCTATGAGCATTTCTGTAACTGAGCTAATCTAATAACGTTGGGTGTAGCCGACCATCGAAAGAAAGTAGACGACGCGCAGATGAAATCCAGTGGCAGCAAAAGCGCCGTCGTTATGCGAACATTTTTTCCCCCTTTACGTTTTCCTTTTATCGCCCGCATTTACTTTTTAACCAAAGGTACATTACAAAAAGATTATGTTCATTTTAATAAACCACGGTGGTCGCGAGCAGTCTCGATAAGGAGGTAGTGCCATCTATCAATATATATGAGCGCCAAACCCGCCCCGCCACTCGGCTTGGTTGTCTGCGTCACCGCCCCGCCATTGACCCTGGCACGTTTCTTGGCCCTATTTGTTTTCCAGGAAGAGAGCTACGCTTTGTAATTTTAGAAGAAAAACCCGACCTGTGAAATACACCTTTGACAAAAAGTTTAGATTGCTGCTTGCAGGCGTCGATTTTTACGGTCTATTTTAGATCGAGCCTGGCGACTTGGGACCTTTTTCGCAAGGGCGCCGCCATCTTGAATTGTCGTCACTTCCAGTATGGGCGAAAACATTGTTTTTCCATCGCCACGCCAATAGAAGGCATTTAGGACAAAAACGTAACTGTCACACATTTTCGATTTGCCTCCCGTCTATTTTTTTTACTATTTTCAGGTTGAAACGTTTTGATATTTTTTCGTCGCCCATACCGGACATGCCTACTTGGCGGTCGGGGGCGAGAGTAAGCAGAAAAGGTCTATACACCAACTCATCTCTGTTACGTCACGGCGCGGTGGTGGCGCGTCAGTCGCACTTCCGGTCTGGGGCTGTGGGCGGAAGGCCCCATTTGAGACGTGTATTCCTGCGTTGTTTTGAAAGGAACCAGACAAAAACCTGCCTTCCCGTGAAAAGCCGCGACTGGGACTGTACCAAAAGAGTCGAGAAAGGTTTGAAGGTCAGTTTTCATGTGTTCGGTTCGTCCAAGAACGTGGATATGTGCCGTGAAAAGAGAAAACCATACGCCGTCGGACCACGATTGCTTTGGCGGGAAGCACTTTGGGTTGAATTCACGGATATTTGTGGTCAACACATTTATTTGTTATGTTCCAACATGAACGCCGGGAAACCGTCAAGTTGTACGGACCAGCACCAGCAGCGGACTACGTTCAGTGCGTCTTAAAGTTCAAGTTCAAACGGCCACCTGTTCGTTCGAACTGTCGTCTGCTCTTTCAAACGTTTCTGCTTGTCGTCTGCTCTTCTAGACGACACCGGCTTGTAGGCCAAATGTTCGCCCGGTACTTGCGATAAGAAGTAAGTCCAGGGCTCAAAAGACTTGTTTGAAGGGTGGGAAGCAGGCTCGATGTAAACAATAAATACAAGGAGACGTTGATCATTGTTACCAGTGGCAATCACCGACTTGTTATGCCTGATTCACTTGGTCCGATTCTGGTTGCGATTTTCAATACCGACGTCGACCATCTCAGCTACGGACGGTTCACGCTTTTGCAGCCCCAGCAACGTCGCGACTGAAAATTGCGAGCGAAATCTCATCATGCGAATCAGGCTTTAGCGTACATTCTGCGGCGTACACGCGGAATGAATCGCCGCATGTCACGTTAATCACGCGATGTTTTGCGGTGTAACGAGCCGCGGTAATTTCGCTGACGCCGCTCAAGTAGTCAGACATTGCCAGGACGACGTAGAATCAACAATTCAAACGCGAAAAAGGGCAGGGGGACTCACACAGACGCTGACAACATCGCATTTCAATGGTTTGTTTATGGGCGACGGCGAGCTTCTTGCCCACACCCTCATCGCGCATGCGCGGCGCCGGTGGTGTCCGCTAGGGGCGCTCCGGTTTGTTTGTAAACATGAGTTGGTGTATAGTCCGTTGCAACCAGGGTGTAAGATAGACAGGTGGGGAAACGAGAGCCAAATGAGCGACCGGATTGTGTACCCCTCGGGTTTCTCTTTTTTTTTTTTTTGTGGCGCCATCTATGTGGAGTACCGCGAACTCTCACTTTGGGTGGGCGACCGGTGGCGACCGGCTAAACTCTAGCTAAACTGACGGAGATTTTTTTTCTTCTCGCCGCAGCGCCATCTGTCGCAAATCGGGGTACCAGCAAGCAGACGAGTACACAATCCGGTCACAGCGATGCGGTAGGCCTAAGGCCCCTGTATACGGAAAGGTAGCGCAATTCCTCCTCTCCCCTCGTTTTCCTCCTTTCCATCGACGGCAATCCTCCTCGCCCACTGTCCGCGCCACACCAACGCCACACCCCCCACCGCCATGTCTGAGCGGGGCCCGCAAGGCGCGCGAGGCCATTCATGTTATTGGATGCGGCGGATTAGATTTTTTTTTTTTTCAAATATAAAGATAGTTTTGTTTTCTAACATGAAGAAACTAGCGTTTGTGCACCTTTATTGGAGTTATAAAGTACGGGAAGACGTCTCTATCGGCAAATATAATAGCACGAGCAGAGTTGGAATCGCTCGGGCGTGAAGACAAGCTTTCTCCAATTCCGCTGAACGCAAACGATTAAAAAAAAAAAAAAGCAGTTGAATTTTTTGGAACATTGGCATGCACTGGGAAAATATATTTCGTTTACCCGTTTATTGCAGCAAAAACTGAGAGCAGGCACACGATAGAATGCACCTCTCCCTGCGTCTAAATAGAGTTTCGTGGGCAAGGGCTGCGTTGCTAGCGGGAGCTCGTGCCGTCGCTTTGAGCATGAATTGGGCACGCGCCCGCAAGGCTCGCAATCCTTAGCGTACGCTCTGCTAAAACGTTTTAGTATCTTGAACGAAGTGCACTTGGAGAATCGGCATCGCTGGAGTTAGGCAAATAAACGACACCACTATGCATCGTGTAAAACAGGACTTTTCGGTAATGTTTAGCATCACCGATCGTTTTGTCAATCCAGCAGCTTGGTTTACTTCATACACTTTTCATACACATTTTATAAGCGTCGAATACTTCCTGCAACTGTGCACATGCGCGCGGAGGAATATGCGACGTCTGCTGTAATCAAATACACTCACTTGCATCCCCCCCGTTAAAATGAAAAATAGCGTGTGCTCGGCTGCCTTGCCACCACGTTTCTCATTTATCACATATATTAGTGTTTTGACGTTCTAACGCTCAAGGTACACCCTTGAGCTCACTCTCAAAGCGCATAAGCTTTGCCGCACACCCGCGGGCGTACCTTACTGCGTGAGTTACAAAACGAAGACAGAGGGATCCTTCAGCAAAGCCTTTTAAATACAAGAGCATTATTTTATTGTCAATAATTGATGTTTTATTAATCTCAAAAGACAGATCACATACAAAGATGAAGACAAGAAAATATTTATTGCTACAAGGCAAAATATTGCACATTCGGAAGAGGTTGGTGTGAAAAAATGGAAGGATCTGCATATGGCTTGAGTTTCTTGAGGCCAGTCTTTGCCAAGATCACTGGCACAAACTGATCGTTCGTGAAGTGATTCTGAAAAATAAATGCAGCATCGCATATTTTTAGTTGCCATTGTGAAGCACCGATCGCGGAAATATGTTCCACAAACAAAATCGCGAGGTGCTCGGTCGTTGGTGATTCTCCTTTCACTGACGCAAGATGCACGCGGTAACACTACAACCCTTTTTATTTTAGTGGCACCCTAGTCTCTCATGCATCGTTCTCAACTCGGCCGACTCAATGCAAGCGAGCTAAGTGTGAGCGAGTCAGTTTCTATGATCAAATACGCGCGAAAAGACGTGTCTAAGTCCTTCGTGCCGGTAATATAGTTCCGTGTTTGTCGCGTCTCATGATCGTACTACGCGATCTTCATCGGCGAGACCGAAAAAGACAGGTAATACAATTCAGAGTTTGACAATGACTTACCTCGCAAAGTCTCCCTCGGAGGCACTCGAAACTTTTCCGACCGATCCGGTGGAGCCTTCGGGACGGCAAAAATGCTTCTTCCCTTTCGCAATGCTGTTTGTGCAATCTACAACGCAGCATGATGGCATCGCGTTGCCGCCGAGGTTATGATAAAATATAAAAAAACCTACGGCCGGGCCGCGAACAACGGAGCCGCCGCTACGCCTGGCCCAGTGATGGCGTTCGTTTCGAGCAGACGACCGAATCGCGCGGGATCATGGGAAGACAACGGTCACGTGTCGCGCCAGATTCAATTGAAGCGAGGGGAAAGAGAACTTTTGAGAGGGAAAGGGCATCGGCGAGGAGAAATTTCTCTTCCCCATTTCAGACAATGGTTTGCGCTACCTTTCAGTAGGTAGGCCTCTATGGGCCGTTTCCCCACCTGTCTATCTTACACCCTGGTTGCAACCTAAGAACGAGGGGCGAGGGTAAGACGGGCCGGGGAGGAGGAAGCAGACGAAACGCTGGAGAAGAGAGGGGGAAACCTCCTTCTCTCTTTGGTTTTCCGTCTGCTTCCTCCTCCCCGGCCCGTCTTACCCTCGCCCTTCGTGCTTAGGTTGCAACCGACTATAGAGCACTATATAGCTCCTTCGGAGCAGAGTAGCGCAATCTAGAACGCCGTCTCTCGGCGACTAGCGGCGAACACCCGGAGGTTCCAACACCGGTCAGAAATGCATGGGGAACGTGAGAAAATCGTTGTTTCTTCTATATTGTGGAGATATACGGAGCGACAATAGTGTTTGACATAATAAAGGAACGTTTTAGAATAATTTGCGCTGAGTTGTGTGCCAAGTAAGGACGTAATTTTTTTTTTTAATTGCATGAGCGGCATCATGCAGCAGACGACGTGGCGACGTCACGGCGACGTCACAGCGTTCACGTGACCCGCTCCGGCCAAAAAGAAAAGCCCATCTCCACTGCGTGCAAAAATGGTCTGCTTCAAACGCCATTGCCTTAGAAATTGCCTTCTCAAAATTTGCACACGCATCTGATATTATTAAAACTTTCATAAAGTGTTGAGTGCTTTACTAACTTTACGACAGACTAGTTTTGAAAAGTGTGAACTCGCCGTTTATTTTTTAATTAGCCGTGTTGCGTCGATCTCCATGTATTCTCCCATAGGGCGGGCCGCCTCCTGGAACCCTGAGTACCACGTGACTTGCGCCAAGCTGCTCTGTCGGCCATGTTGTCGGCAAAACACGCGGATCAAAGGATTGCGCTACTCTGCTCCGTCGGAGCTATATAGTGCTCTAGCATCAACGAGCTTTAGTGAACTCGTTGGCGTGCATGCACTCGCTGCACCTAAAGTCACTGGATCGTCTTTAGCTGCACCGAGAAAATCGAGAGTGCGCCAAAATGATATCTCGTCATACCTCGCTCCGGCAAGGAGCGGGAGGCGGGAGCAGACGACGAGGGTTCGCCGGCTACACTGTGTCGCGGAACCAAAAGGAAAAAAATAGGGGTGTGTGAATAGTGATTTTTGAAACCGAATCGAATACAAATTGAATAATTGTGGCACCGTATCGAGTACGAATACGAATCGAATAATTTTCGAATAGTTTTCGAATAGTAAGTAGAGAGCTACTAAAGAAGAGCAAAGAGAATATAAAATTATTTTTATTGTTCCAAAATGTTTCTTAAAATTACTGTGAAAACGCGACTAGGCGATAACGACTGAAGTTCAACGATATATAAATAAATAGAGACAAAAGTTATTAAAATATTAGAATGCTAAACTTAATATCGAAGAAAGGGTAAAAGCGCGGGTGAGCTGGTGAAGAACTTCCATCGTAAACCGGAGACACGGCAAAATAAAAAAAAAAACGGACAAAACAACAACAAGCCTCAAACACAGCTTCTAGTTCATTTGAACACCACCGCTCTTATATATACACCACGACCTCCTCTCCACAGTCGAAACACCTCCTTTCCACTCCGTCACTGACATCTCAAACTGAACCAATGACACGTGCTACCTCCCTTCCTTCACACCAACCAAAAACGGACCCCGACGACCTCATTACAAATCTATGATAATGGGCATCTCTAACATAAACCCTGCTAACGTTGAAAACGCCTCCCTCAAAAAAAAAAAAAAAAAAGACATAAGTCATTTTTTAGAAACGACCAGCCACATCTGATAACAGGCAAAACAACCAGACACTGTGTTAACGTCCAAACGCCCCACCCCCCTCCAAGAAATTGAAGACACAAGTTATTCTTTAGAAACGACCAGCCACATCTGATAACAGGCAAAACAAACAGACACTGTGTTAACGTTCAACCCCCCCCCCCCCCCCCCACTCAAAAAAAAAAAAAAAAAAAAATTTAGAGACACAGAAAGCGCTTCAGTTCGCTATCAAAAGCCAAGGACGGTGTGCTTACACAATTGCCAAGCGCCAAAATGCACAAGGTCTGCTTCACAACTCTCCTACCATTTTCTTTCTCTTTATGCAAAACCTGGGTATCCCCCCCACTCCGGCTGACAGTTATAGCAGTCTACAACATGTTTAGCTATTTCTGAATTCTGTGCCTCGTCTTTTATCACCTTTTTATGTTCCAGCAACCTGTTTGAATGAAAGGTTTCTGGAACATAAAAGGGCGTTTTCAACGTTAGCAGGGTTTATGTTAGAGATGCCTGTTATCATAGATTTGTAATGAGGTCGTCGGGGTCAGTTTTTGGTTGGTGTGAAGGAAAGGAGGTAGCACGTGTCATTGGTTCAGTTTGAGATGTCGGTGACGGAGTGGAGAGGAGGTGTTTCGACTGTGGAGAGGAGGTCGTGGTGTATATATAAGAGCGGTGGTGTTCAAATAAACTAGAAGCTGTGTTTGAGACTTGTTGTTTTTTCCGTTTTTTTTTTTATTTTGCCGTGTCTCCGGTTTACGATGAAACTTAATATCACGGTTCACGCGGATGCTGAACATAAAATCACAATTCGCTTGAGCCCGGTACATCCTGAAGCATTGTGCTTAGTAGGAACTCTACATTCTCTTTTTATTCCTTGTTGTAGCAGATGGCCTCGAATCGAGGATGAAGGAAGGTGACAAGGGCGTGATGTGCCTGTGTGCTAGCTAACGTCCATGAACCTTGTTTTCACTGATTTGAGAAGATTCTGGGAAAACGCGTTGTCTTGTTTTACTTTCGCCATCAAAAAGTAACATCGTCATACACTCAAAGAGTGGAACAACCATAGAAAGTGTTGGGAAAGATTCGACACAAGCAGCTGTTGTGGCTTGTTCAATTAATTGCATTGGAGCGGCCGAAAAACTTCCACGCCCTACTGCACTTTGTCTTCGAACAACTTCCCGCTTCTACCATTCTACAGGGTGATACAAGGAGACGCCAGGCTCTTTAAATTGACCGGAGCATTCGGTTTCTTAACCTATCGCGCTACGACTTTGTGCAGCGTTACCCTCAGATGGTGCATTTGTTTTTGTAAAATTTGCAAAGAGCGAACTTATCTGAGGAAAAAGTAAAGAAAGAAAAGGGCTTAGCTCCTATGGAAACGCAACGACGCCACCGGTCTGCAAACAACACGGCGCCGTTTCGCACGGGAGACAAGAGATGGCGCAAGCGGTCGCGACGCCAACTGCCGCCAACGAACGAGCATACGGCGCCGAGAGCCGGTGTCTTTTCTTTAGCAGACGATCTTTTCGAATCAAAAATGGCGCGAGCTTTCTTCATATCAGTTGTTGTTTTTGTTTCGGCGACTGTCGCCCCCCGCGGAACGCGCGCCGCTTTTGAGTCGAAAAGATCGTCTGCTAAAGAAAAGACGCCGGCTCTCGGCGCCGTATGCTCGTTCGTTGCGCCATCTCTTGTTTCCGGTGCGAAACGGCGCCGTGTTGTTTGAAGACCGGTGGCGTCGCTGCGTTTCCACAGGAGCTAAGCCTTTTTTTTTTCCTTGCTTTTTCCTCAGGTAAGTTTGCTCTTTGCAAATTTTACAAAACAAAAATGCACCATCTGTGGGCAACGCTGCACAAAGTCGTAGCACAGTAGGTTAAGAAACCGAATTTTCCGGTTGATTTAAAGAGCCTGGCGTCTCCTTGTATCACCCTGTACTCCGCTCATACAGAGCGGCGGTACCGTTGCAACCACTTCTGGTTGCACGGTACCGCCCACGTACCCCCGATCTCTCCACGACACGCTTTCCGAAAGCGTGCGCGAGCAGTCTCGGGCGAAAGCGGTCCCTAAAGGCTGAACCGATTTAGCGAGCGAGGATACGAGCGACAGCGACGAGCGTCAGCTGCGAGCGACGGAGATTTTTCACTGCCGCTCGACGTGTCGCTCTGTGTTTTATTTCTGGAAAACGTCCTGGCCGCCTTGGTCTCTTGCTCACGCTACTTTCATGCGGCTTGCCTCATCGCGCGACTGACAGAGCAACAGCGAAGCGGGTCGACGTCGCCTGTCTCGTCTCTCAGCAAATCGCCTACATGCGGGTTCAGCGCTGGCGGGTTCCTATAGACCATTCCGTTTAGCACTCTCTGGGCGGCACCATTTTGTTCGTCCGCAGCGCCCTCTCCATACATCCGGGAAATTCAGCGGGTTCGGCCAACACCTCCTAGAGAAGAAGGCCATAGCGCTCTGAGAGGTTACGTCACAATGTCGGAGGAAGGAAGGCCATGGCGCAACTACGTGAGAAAATATCTGCTATCGATGCTATCGACGTGAAAAAAATGTTTCTTTTCAAGCGGCGCGGTGGTGTTCGTGCGCGTTTATCCGACATTAATATACGTTTTAAAGGCGCAGTCTCGTACAAGTTATTTTATATATAATATAAACGTAATATATAACGTGTTACCAAGGTTGAGAGTACCAAATTTATATTTATGAGTATCCCCGTAACCGCGGGACTACGTGCAGTCCCGCAGTTCGATCCCCCCACACCTTTCGAAAGAACCGGCTCCGAAGCCACATCTTCCGGATTCTTCCCTCATACGGCCTCCGATTCTAGTAAATTTACGTTGTGCGTGAGCTGCAGACTGTCTGAAAAGGAACGCTGAGACATTTCAGAAGGGAAGGAAACCGAAGAAAAATCCAGTCATTGTCGCAGGGAGCGCACACGAGCAAGAGATGGGTCGACAACGTTAAGCCTCTCGTCGCCGCTGCTCTCGTGTGTGGTACCTTTGAGACTTGTTTCCCGTCGTAATTCTGTCATCACCGTAGTCTCGGGTAGTTTTTTTGTGTTCGCTTGATACTACGGCATTTACGTGGATTCGTGAAACAAGTCCTGCTACGGTATGTGTGATAACTAGCCAACGATGACTCTGGTCAATTAATCGATAGACCTCGCTCTCGACAGAGAGAGGCTTCTTGGAGTTCGTGTTCAAATGTTTTCGTCACGGATATTGTGGGACGTATGGATACGATCTACAGGTGAGAAACAACTTATTTACGGGCTTTCTTGGTCATGTAGGACGCAAGTAAAATGCTGCAATCGTTTTTTTTTAAAATTTTATGATAGACTTGGATTTTGTTCTTTGTCGTTATCCGTGTGCAGCTGCGTCGACACTTGCAAATATGCGTGGTAATCTAGTTTTCACTGGAAGGTGAAAAACAAGTTTGTGTGATTATTGAAAGTGCGTTGTTTGTGGTTATGTGTTTATTTATACTAAAGTTCTTTTATTGCCTTTGCCGCGTTTATACTAGAGTCTTAACTGTATTAAGGTAATAGTATTATTGTATACAAAATAAGATATTTTGTTCTAAGGCAGCTCGAGCCCATAGGGAGAAGTAAATTAGTTGACTGTAAATAGTATGTTTAGTACCTCTGCCACACGGAAAAGTTCATATATTTACATTAAACGATATGATTTAATCAACTCGCGGTCTTCAGTGATTATACGAGCGTCGCAAGCTGATTTGTCGGCCCCATAATGTCATTCGATCGAAATTACATTAATTTTGCCATGTGGCTGGGGTATAATGCAAGAATTCAGTGACTGCACGCGATAACATCGCTTACATGAACGTAAGTGACACTAGTCTTGCCGTGTCCGCATTGACTACGTCTGCCTGATTTTTAACTGTGATCTGTTTTGCTGCGTCCAATCACTGCGTGTCTCGCCATTTTGTCGAAGTATTTCTGTATAAAATATGCATTCCTACAGAAATAATTGCGTGACTCAATGTTTTCGAGTTAAAACAATCACATTTTTCTATAGATGTCTTATACGCACACCTCGTGTCATTTCGTACCGATTATTTAGCGGTGTGATATTTTGCCCGTGAAATAAAGTGTTTTCTAGACCCGTTGCTGTGCGCAGCTTTCATTTTAGCTAATAAGATACGCGTATGTGACTAAAAGCGCGTTACAACGGTCGATCCACGCGCGTTGCCTTCGCTTCGACGCGCGCCCCCGATGGCCTTCCTTCGCGACGTCGCGACAACAGCAGTCTGGCCTTGTCTTCTAGGAGGTGTTGGTTTGGCGGGGTAAAACGAGAGAGGGGGCACCCGCCCGACTCCGCTAGCAGACGACAAACCGGGAGGTTGCCGTTCTCCATCTTTGAGCTGAATCGGTGGGCTGTACGGAACATCAAACTCTCGCTCGTGGCTGCCCTTGTGAAGTGGTTCGCGTTCTTAGAATAGTTGTGTCTACTCCAAAATCATCCTATAGCTCTCTGTTGTTTTATTTCTGTAAATGATCAACTAGCATATCTTTTTTCCGTTACTTAAATAGCAGTTGAGTCAGCCGGCAGTACTACCCTCAACTACTGCGTGTATTGCGGCAGGAGAGCGCGTTTTTATTTATTATTTCAGACTTCCACTCATGGTCGCTAAAGGCCTACATCAGTACGAACTTTGTATAGTAAAAAAAGGTACAGCAACCGGATTTACTTTTCGCCAGAGAAACCGGCCAATCTGACACAGTTTTCCCAATTTTTTTTTTATTTGCACGCAGGTAACAGTACAATTGGACCCTGTGAGTCTTTTTATCTAGCATAGTATTACGCGATAACTGGCATACCAAAATCTGCGCATCTGCGCTTAAAAGTTCCAAAATGACGCGATTTTAAACACAGTTTGCACGCCAGCCGGACGCTAGCTACAGCCCACTCGGCGGAGCAGACGACATTCGGGGTGAGATGGGGAGTGCATTTTTTTCTCTTTTACCCTCTCTGCTATGACCCTAATGGACCAGCTTCCGTCCGAGCGCAGCCAAAGCTACGTGTGGCCGGAGCCAATCAAACACCGGCAATAGGTCACGCGATCTCGCCTGCACTTTTGTATCACTCCGCTGCGCCGCTGATTGTCTGCGCCCCCCGCGCTCGCCGAGTATTTCGTCTGCTACGGGTATATCAACGGTATCGTCTGCTAGAGGTTTAAAAAGTGCCCTTCCACGTTCTGGAATTTAGTCAAAGGGGATGTCAGTACGTAGGCTGGCCGCTGGCGTCTGTGTCCGAGCTTTCCACCTGTTCGGCATTTCGGCCTAGTTTCGAGATGTAAGTGCACATTGCAAGGTGCCTGATGACCAGTGTTGGGTAAAGTACATCTAAAAGGTACTTAAAGTAAAGTACAAAGGAAATTAGACGTGATGTACTTCAAGTAAAGTAGTAAGTACGCTGGGTGAAATGTACTTGAAGTAAATTACTATAAATACAATGTACTTCAAAGTAAAGTACAAGTATTTTAACACAATCGTTCATGATGCCCTTTTATTCCCCTATACAGTGATTTTTGGACTCGTATGCATTGCCTAGGGGTAACCAGGCCTGCATGACCTATTTTCAAAAACGGCGGCGAATATTTGATAAAGTGGCCAGAGTAGTTATTTTCATGAATTGAGAAAAATTCCTGAAAATCACTGTATAGTGATTTTCTCGCACTGGATTGTTGCACCCAAGGGGGTTAAATGTACTAGGAGAGACCATGACTTCAGCCCTGTAGCTTCCGCAAGCAATCCTCTCATAGAGGAGTGCCCTCTCCTTAATGAAAAAAATAACTGTGTGTGTGCAAGCAAGCTGGTTATAATTAATCATAATGTGACACCTGAGATTGTGGTGCGAAACAATTAAGAAACTTTCAAGTCGAAGGAAAAGACAAAAGAGAATGTCTCAAAACATTGTGACGCTCACTTATGTTGTCTTTTTCTTCGACTCGAAAGTTAAATTGTTCTGCACCACAGTCTCAGTTGCTACATTATGATTAATTTTGCTCGCTTAATATTTTAAACCTCCTCCCTTGCGCTGATGGACCGAAAGTAGCGAGAGTTAAAAAAGCTACGGGGAAGCCGCCCCCAGAACAAACAGAGCGATGCGTCGTCTGCTCACGTTTCTGGTGAGAGTAGAATATCGCTCCCAGTATTTCTTCGAAGTTGACAAAGCATCATTTCGCGATACAAATTTAACAAAACCAAATTTGGGGAATGTACTTTGAAGTTGGGAATTGCACTTTCCTCGGAAAGTACCAGAAACAAATACTTAAAGTAAAGTACAAGTACATACTCAGAGAATGTACTTCAAGTAAGGTACAAGTTTCCTAAACCTACTTGAAGTAGTACTTTAAGTACAATGTACTTCACGTACTTACCAACACTGCTGATGACCCGGCCGTTGATGTTTCATTGTACTGTTTGGATATACCACACCAGGGCTCGAGGCGCAGTCCTTTCCACCAGCTTCTCGGCGTTCAATGTGATCGGCAGGGAAAGGGGTGCCCTGATTTTGCTGCGTATCAGTGAATTGTAATGGCCGGGACGATTTTCTTGTTTACAACGCATTCGCAATACGACGCGGCCAGAGTCTCCTGCCGAATTTGAAAGTAGACATTCATCACGACCGCTCGCGCCTCACGCCCAAACGTGCCTTTGTAAAGGGACGTTTTTAAGCGACTCGGCGAGGAAAGCAGCGAAGCACATGATTCGGCCATTACGGGAACAAAATCACACAGAAAAACTACAGAGGCTGGAATACTGACTAGTGTTCAGAGCGCCGGCGGAGAGGAGCAACGTTTTCGGATGACAGAAGCGGTGGCGCTGCGGACATCAGTCCTATCAGGAAGACGACCGAGCAGCGCCGTGGAAGGCGTGCGATGCGCACAGAGTCCGCGGCCGAGGAGCCACAAATCGCGAGTGCGCTGTTTTAAGCGCTTTGAGGCGTGTAGAATTAATGCGGGTAAAATGAGTGAAAAAGAGGAAGGGGGAGTGATCACAAACTGATTTACGATTAAAACTCCCGCCGCAAAGGGGAACACAACGAACGCGCTACGCTGACGACTACGACGTCGAGATTTGATTTCACGTTACGGGGAGGGCGTTTTCCGGGCATAGAACTACTGACTAGCACTTGCTAGCACTAGCAAAATAACGCCTAAGATAACGTGCTGGCTTTGCAATATGGTTTCGATTCTCTTTCCAAAAATAACTCCTTCAAGTTCAAACATAGTGCATGTTGTGCAGAGAGATGTGATCAAAATTTACAAAAAAATATATCGATTAAAAGTTACAAAATATATCTATAGAAAGAAATAACATCTTTTGCAATGAAACAGCGCCATCTTTATTAAACAATGACACATATGACACACGGTAAGATGTCCAATAAATTACTCGGAATACACAACACACATGAAACGGCCAATACACATCTTGCAAATGACTAAAAAGTAGGAAAATGAAAATTACTAGAAAACCGAAAACATTGAAGAAATAATATGCAAATTATTAAGAAAATCTTGTTAGATCACAAGAAATGCAGCAACAATAATTAACAAAGATAATGCAAATTATTCTGCATATCTTGCAAAATTCCTAAGAATACACACTAAACGTTGAACAGATGACAAAAATATTTTGCGTACCATGCAAAATGACAAAGAATCCACAAAAAGTGCCCGACACTTAATATAAAACTTATTTATTTTGAATACCTTGCAAATTGTCTAAGATTATGGATAACTTCAGCAAGAACCTTAGAACACCACTGCGAAGTTCATATGCAAAATTTTTCAACCAATAGTAAAATATTTTAAACAGAGAACACTAGAAATAAAGAAATCATATCTTCAAAATAATGTTATCGACTGCGGCAGAAAAGAACATACCAATAGTTAATTAATTAACTAAAATTTGTTAAACAACGCTTAAAATACTGTAATTAGGGTATTGGGTTAAGTTAGAAAGTTCAAGGTGGCCGTATTTCAATTGTCCTAACCAGCCTGTGTTCTGAGATATCCCTCTGCAAACGTTCCACTCAATACAGCTAAATTATATGTAGGGTTCCACGTTTTCGGTTTCTATTTTTTTTAAACTCGGCGTACTTTTTTCGGTGTTTAATATAAAATTCAATTTTCGTTTTTTTTTCGGCGTATATTTATGCAAACAAAAATTTATCGGCTTTTTTCGGTGAATATAAAATAAACACTAACGGACACCAGATCAGATGATCCTTGTAGCTCTGATATTTATGATCACTCAAAGAATAACGGCACAGATACATTGAAAAAGAAATGTACACTTTATTTGGCAAATGTGTGCAGCTGTAAAAGAAAGAAACAGAAAAAAAACACAGAAGTACAAACAAGTAAGATATGAAGCCTATTCCCACAAAACATAGAACTTCGCCTTCTGTAGACCAGGATTACGTGATCTTATTATAGTACACACACATTTGCTTTCCCAGGTTCTCCTCGTTGATTTGCACTCTTTCTTTCCTATTAATATGATCATGAGCTTCGAGAATGCCCTCTCAACGCTAACACTGGACAATGGCAGACTGAGAAGATGAAGCGCTGCCTGAACCAAAAATCGGCCCATCAACCAATTGTGACCGCCAAAAGAGACACGGTGCGACGTTTTGAAGCTCAACACATGCAGAGCTTGCATCAAGTTAGTCCTCCTTATACAACGAGTTTGAAAACACGTTCGTACATGGCGAAGTCAAGGGGCATTTCGGACTCCATGCACGTCCCGATCGATGATGCGCACATGTTAAACCAGAACGTCGTGATGGCACCCGGGTATCCCATACATTCGGACACGTTTCGATAGACACTGTCGTTCCACTTTTTCGCCATGGCTCTGCGGTACGACTGGAAGGTCAAAGTGACCTTTTCCGGTTAAAACTGAATTTTAGAAAATGAATTCGACGTACGTTTATCGGTTTTTATCGGTTTAAATCGAAAATGTCGAACCTAAAAACTGACCTTTTTCGGTTAAAACCGAAGTTCCGAAAATGGATTCGGCGTACTCTTATCGGTTTTTATCAGTTTAAACCGAAAACTCCGAACCCTAATTATATGCAATACGTAAAGATCGGTTGTGGCACCGATAAAACTGTGTGTTTCCGCAGAATCCTGTTTAGCCGGATTCTGCGGAAAGTTTAGAGATGGATACATCAGAACACAGGCTGGTTGGGTTAACTCTACAAAATGAAACATTCTTGAAATTCGCCCACCTTAAATTTTTCAACATAAACACCTACCCTAACCAAAGTATGTGAAAAGTCAATTATTGCATTTTAGTTCATTAGTACATGTATTGGACTGATTCACTTCCTCATGGTCGATAAAGTCATTCCAAAGGAATAATTTTTTTTTTTATATCCAGTGTGCTTTGCGTAAAAACATATTTCATTCTTGGTTGAAGCACCCTGTATTTACTCCAGCCTCCTCTTCTTGAGGAGCTTCTGCCTTTCCCTACGGGATTCTTTCTCTTTGTTGACCGACTTCGTATAAACGTGTAATCTAGTCAGCACATAGAACTTCAATAAATTCGCAGTGGTCAACTTACTGTGCGCTACACAGCCAACGCGGTCAAACGAAAGGTTCTGTAAAAAGGATAAAAAATCTACGACACTGGAACAGTGCAACTCGTTGTGGCTGAAAAAACAGTGAAAGCATTTTCCAACGCAGTCACAAAGTTTGACAAGGCTTCAGTAGGGTAAAGAAGACCCCCATGGTCAAAAGCTTTTGTGAAGCACGAGCTAGGATTTTTCTCGGCCTGCAGCGGGAGCACACTGAGTTCTGCAGCACACTCGGAGCACGGATATTTTTTTATCATTTTACGCGCAACATAACCAGCAATGTAATAGGTCAGCCTACTGTCACTTTTTTCACTCACTAAGCTAGAGTGCATCCCTATTGATGCTGTTTTTTTTTATGGGGCAGTGCCGGCAGGACATTGAGTGTCATGCCCTGTGGCTGTGATTATCGTGTCAGTGCCTTCCCAGTTGCCGCCATATAGGAGTTCATCCACAAGACTTGAAATGTGGGTCTCACCTTGGCCTGGGGCCTCAGCGGACTTAAGAAGGGCAGTTAACAGCTCTAGGGAAGAGTTCCCTGATTTTAGGGGCTTTGCCAAGTTGTAAAAACTTATGCAGTTAACGATCAGCAAAAACTGCTCTGGCGTAGGATGGTCATTGCACCCATATGATTGTCTCACGAGAGAAAAAAAAATTCTCCATTTTGTCCTGACTTAAGTTTGCAGTAAGAAGGTAGTCATACCCCAGCACAGACTTTAAATAGTCCAGAAGGGAAAGCGTACTGCTTATTGTCACACGCAGGCCCAAGGCACTTAGCGCTTGTCCTGTGTGCGTCTTCGTCTTTTTGTTCCGTCTTTTTTGCCCTATTTTAATATGAACAGGCCCAAGGCTGTGCTTGCACTAATGAAGCCACTGTTGTGCTTGCTGGCATACATTTCCCACTCATTAAGGTAGATGAGAAAATCTGCTAAGAATGCAGCACGCGACTTCTGTGGTTTCAACGCTTCGGATGGGATTCGAGCCGTCATAACGAATATAAGTCTCTCCATCAGCCTCACAAAGTTCTCTGTTGGTGTGATGGATCTAAATTCCACCTTATTCTTGTAAAAAAAACAGGCCCTTGAGCACCTCCTCACTGAAAAGCTTGAAGGCCAAGTTGACCTTCATTCTTTTGAAAGGATTAGGACGCAAGTGTGCTTTCGTTATGGTGGGCATAACCTTAAAGGGACACTGACAGGGTATTTATGCTCGCCGAGGTTTTTAGTTGTACGTGACATATGAAAGCCCAACTACCCAGAACAGAATTTGCGGCTCGAAATTCGGTTTCTTTCCGCCCGAAAACCGCCGATCGAGAACTGGCCGGTTTGAGTCGCGCTCACTCTCTTTTCCGTGGTCACGGGCCGTTTTCTAAGGTATCGAAGCGACCACCAAATTTAATCAAAGTCGTGGGTCATTGAAGGCACACAGTCAGTATTAAAAATAGAAAAAAATATGAAACCCATTTTTTTGTGGCTTCCAAAAAGCTGTAAGTACGTTGATTGAAAAAAAAAAGGTAGCACAGACAACCGGAAGCCTTCTGTGCGTTCACTGAAAATTCTCAACATGGCGTCGTTTCGCGTATCGTGGGACTAGCGGATGGCAGCGGACGACGGGCGTTGGACCTCTACTTCAGAACTGTAGTTCACGGTCCCGGCGAATTCTGTCTTCCTTCGAAAGAGAAATTTTGGACCGATCAAGAGAACTGATATTCATCCCGTACGACACGCCCGACCAGCAAGCCGATTGCACGAAGACGCCGCCGAGCCGTCGTCCCTTCTCGTTGCTGAACTGAAGACATCGCTCGCTCAAACGTCAAGCACGAAGTGCGTACTTCCGAGTTGAATACGAACGCGTACGGTTTCTTTACGAGGTGCGAATTTGGCCTCTGCGTGGTGCTGCCCGACTTCAAGCCGGGAGTGCATGTAATGAAGGGAAATCGGCAGCAAACTACCGACATACGGTCTACCGGCTCCATTAGTACGCACGGAACAGTTCCTTCGGTAGCTGTTCCGTGCGTACGTGCGTGCGTAGTGGAAAGACATCTGATTTACGCGCAGCGAGCACGGGTTCGATCCCTGCTGTGGATGTACCATTTTTTTTTTGTCAAGCATTTTGCGATGTTTACAGCTCTTTTTTTTTAACAATTATCACTAAAAAAAAAAACAATTGTTGTGGACGATACGTCGCTGAACTAAATGGTATGGGATTTCATTTTTGACACCTGCGAACTCAATGTAGTCACTTTCCACAAAATGCAAGGAGCATATGAATCGGGTAGCGTCCACTTTCCGAGCTTCGCGTAACTGTTCCACAGGAATTGCAGCCAGCCATTAACCCCGACCCATTGATCTTTCGGAAACTTGTGCACTCTGCCGCACAATGCCACCTTCAGATGCAGAACATGTGAAGCAATTCTTCACGCAACATCTTGGGAGTATTCTTTTCGGAGCCGATCACGGAAATTCACAACACTACGGCACTCGGGCACTCACTACTAATTGCCAACACTTAAATGTACAAAACAACTCATCTTCAAGTACAGAACAGCGAGCGGGACAAGCATAAATGCAAAGGAATCGCACAGCGAGCGAACGCATTTCGTCTGCTACACGCGGAGAGAAAAAAAAAACAACAAAAAAAAAAACCCGCACGGTCGGGTATTAGCGGCGAGAAGTTTTGGTGGCGCCCTCCTGTGGTTCCCCTTTGTGACGTCATTACCTTGCAAACAACAAGTTAGATGGTGTTTATTATTAGCATGGTGGAAGCTTGAAATCATTGCGCTCTTAAAGGAACACTGCCAACACCGTCAAAATTAAAGTTCTTTCATTCCTCTTATTTCCGTCGATGAAAATCCCCTTTCCGACGTCATAGTCAGCGTTCGGCCAATCGTGGAAGGCCGACCACAGCGACGCTTTCGGTCGCGCACGGGGCTAATAGCCACGTGACTTCCGCCAGTCTCACTATCCTCTCCACTTCCCCGTGTGGTGCGGGAGTTTCGGTTTCGCTTTCGAGCAGTTGCGTTTTCTGGCTTTATTTAAAAAAATACGTGACTCTGTAGCAAAATATTAATTGGGTAGTATTCCGACACCATAATGAATCGCCTGACAAAAAAGGAAAAAAAAAATTTGGGGGGTGTCAGTGTCCCTTTAAGTCTCACGTTTGCCTTAACACATTTCCACGCCTCCTCAACATGCTCGATGCGGACATGACCATCAGGTGTCTGCACACCAGTTGACACTACAGTGTTGCGGATGCATTTGATGAGATGTGGGAAGTCGGATAGAAAGTGTAAACTTCTCCTTCTGTCGACGGGATGACGCACCTTGCAGCAGATCTCCTTTGCGGATGCTCAAAGAAACATATGTATGAGTTTACACTCATTACAAAAAAGTATGAAGAGATAGAGCGCTATTCCTGTCGGATTAAAACATACATACCTTTTATGCCAAAGGATTTCCACATACTTCGATTCCAGGAAGCTCCATCGAAGGTAACAAAATCGACGAAAAGGCCAGCCTGCTCGGCGAGGAGAGTAGCCTCTAGAAGGATCTTTGAGAGGGTGCCTGCCTTCACATTGCTCCGAGAAGCGAATGTTCCGAGGACTTGAGTCCAGTCGCCTGCAGAAGCAGTGAATATGCATGCACAATAACAATTAGGCGTGAATTAAAAATGGTATTAATCAAAATAATGTTATAGGCCGATCAATATTGTTACCGACTGCGACATCAGCCTAGGTCAGTAACAAAATAATATTTTTCGAGCGCCTTACTTAAAAAAAAAAACAATTATTTTAAAATTCAAAGAAAACATTGCATAAAACAAAGGAGGTAAATCCTACCTCCTTCTGAACTGAAAAATAGATTATACAAATGAAATGCTCACAATGAAAGTCCTGGAACATCACGACCAGGCCATGGTCGCACGTCGTTGTTTTCTGGTCCCCAGGAGTAAATGAGCCCACGTTAACGAAATCTTCCAGTGCTCCCGATGACTTCACGCTCACATGCTCCGACAACTTCATTTCGTCAAACACAATACCTCCGTGAAGACTGAATTCATCCATTTCTTTAGTTTTCAGTGACAAAGCATAAAACACGTTTGGATTGAAACCAAATCCGCTTTTAAAGCCACGTATATAGGTCTGCAAGCAAGATTTGGAAGGCAACGCGTGAATGTTCTGCTTTCGGATGTGTTCATAGAGTTTTGGGCTTCTCATTCGCATGAGGATACATTCTAGGATCCAAGGCTTGTCGTACTTCATCCTTTGACGTGATTTCCTTGAAGCTGAATCGAAACATCAAGTGACAGCAGCTCGTTGTTTTGGTGGCAAGCCCGCCAACCACTCTTGGATGATTGTTGAGGGCAGCGAATCATTTTGAGCCTGAAGCTGTTCAATCGTCTTCCTTGCCACTAGCAGCTTCTTTTTCGCCTTGAACAGAGCATGCCTTCTTCTCGATTGCTTTTTGGTGGAGCTAGACGTCTTCTTCCTTTTCCTTGACATCTGGTTTCGGATAAGCTTTTTAAAGTACCTGCAACGTAAGCACGGCTGCACATCCTGTGGACGGCCAGTGCAGTCCTTCGAAAAGTATTTGTTGCCAAAGGTCGCATAGTTTTTCCCCACAAGTGGCTTGAGTGTTGCTCCAGGGCACATGGCTGAGTTTTCTGCACTCATTAGCTGAGCTTCAGCTTCAGCTGAGGTGTGCACCTCGATGTCGATGATCTTCACAGCGCGGAGGTACACGCAGCAGCGCGCTGTATTCTCACCACTGAGGGAACAGAACGCAACCAACTTTGTAGTCTTCACATGGCTGTTGCTTCCTGGTTCACACCATGCGTAGTGTACCGACAACGGGTCCTCTTCGAATACAATCTTCGACCAGTAGGAGGTTGGCAAATGCAGGTTGCCGTAGAGCTGGGATGTACCAGACCGCTGCGTCGCCGTTGAGCTTCTCTCTTCGTCTTGAATGTGTACGGCTTCGTGCGTCCATGTTGAGCTTGTCTCTTCGCCTTGAATATCTACGGCTTCGCAGATTTCTTCCTGCTTTTTTTGTTTACAAGGAGGCAACAGCTGGTGGCACAAATCTCTTGTTTTTCTTTTTTTGGGGAGGCTTCGGGTGAAATAACTTGGCGCGCTCGGAAAAATGGTGGGAACAGCATCGTCCCTCAGAATAGGTCTGTCTCGTTGGATCTGGTCCAGCTCGCCGTTTACGATGTGCTTAAACGTCTTCTCGATATATTTTTCTTTAAAGTTTTTCGCACACACCCCACAGGTACTGTCGAGTGTTCTGTCCACACGCTTGATGTTCCGAGACCATGCCTCCAAGCGCTCGGCGTCTTTCGGGGCACGGAACAGCGGCACTTTCTCTTTGTAAGACTGGTAACCGCTGTTACAGTTCGGCACAAAGCAAGATTTGGCCCTTTTAGACGGCATTGCACGCCAATCTAGAGCTTGAAAGAATGAAACCGGCTCCGCTCCCCGCGTTCGTCGAAGCTCGGCCGCACAGAAAAGCGACCGGCGGCACGGTGTTGCCGGTGGCGGTAACAGGAATCCTGGATCGAGCGCCCCTTAGCGCCGTCATCCGCTCGCGTCGCCTCCGTGCCCATAGAAAATGCCTCCGCTCATAACACTAGTCAGTATTCCCAACGTTACTATATCAACTCAGTTGTGGAACTTTCCATAGACGCCGTACATTGGAGGGAGTCCGAAACCGTGCCCGATTCTTTTGCGGCGAGGTGGCGCTGCCGGCGCATTAATCCGCTCATTTTCGTCTGCTACTGCTCCGCGGCTGCCAACCGCTGCAACTCTTTGCGTGTCCCAACCCGACTCCTCGGCGACCAACATGGTTTACGGTTGGTTTTCGCCCTTTCGCCAGTAAAAATACAACTTGAGCATGATAAGCGGTAGGACCATGATGGCATACGCTTTGTATTATTTCAAAACGCTGCCGCCTTAGCTGTGCTGACAGCGCGAAGCGTTTCGAACAACCCAAATTTGTCGGCGCCACAATCCGGTGGCTACAATCAGGGCGAGTTTGTACATACTGTAATAGTAGATGTGCCGTCTTACCAAAGCAATTCCATTGCTGGCCGTGATCGCAGCACACCAATACGAGCGTAAGTATCCGAACGCTTCGATTGCGTTGGGGGCATTGCTTTCGTTCTGTCGCCGTTATTATCTTGGGCACGCTGATTTGATGGAGGAGCTAAGTTCAGCACGCCTGATTCTCTGCCTACCTGGAGCTTTTTCCGAGGCGTGAAGTGCGCGCGGATGTTCCCGTCGCGGCTGTCGCAGACGAACGAAGGAACGTTCGCGCGCGCGCGATCATTATTTTGCGCCGACAGCAAACGACACTTGGAATGTGGTTCAGAGTCAACAGGAACACAGATTCAATGTTTTATTGGTTAAAACAAATATCGGAATTTCTCATATGTGACTACCAACTGCAGCAGAAACAATTTGAAAGTCGTCTGCTACTGTCAGAAAAAGCGCCACGAACATCCGTAAGCTCACTCAGTAGGCCAGATGCAACGGCTACAAGCGCGCCGTCAATGATGATGATAGCGAGTATTAAAGCGGAGCGCGCGCCCTCTAACAGGCGCCACGCAAAGGGGCCCCCCTCCGGAGCGGAGTTCCAGAACTGAGTTGGTTCTAATAACGTTGAGTATTCCAGCCTCTGTAGAAAAACCGAGCGCTACAGCCGTGTTGTCAGCGGATGTACGTGTTTTCGCCAAACCACATGCATTACATATATTAATAAAAACATAAACTTCAGATATTTAGTTCCTTTAGTTGCAAATCATTCTCAGCAGTAGAGATCTGGAATATTGAGCAATGTTTACGCAAAAAAAAGAAAACAGTTATTTAAAAAAAAAGTTACTTCTGCGGACTACTTTGTTGTGCGTAGGAATGCTCTTCTCGAAGTTGCGAACCATCCCTCAGCCTTTGGCTGCGCTCGGACGGAAGCTGAAACGAAGTATAATTAAAGTTTCACTTTAGTATAATGGAGGCAACAGCAACGTATGTATAGAGAGAAACTGCTGCTGCCGATGATGATAAGCATTGTCTAGGAGAAAAGGGTATGTATTGCCATCTTGCGGGCACGTATGGCAGGCGTGCTGGCGCGTTGAGGCCCGTTGTGGCTTGTGAGACGCCTGTGAAGGGAATCTCGCGGCGCGACACCGTAACGACTATTCGAAAATTATTCGAAAAATATTCGAAACTTTTAAAAATTATTATTCGATTCCATTAACGAATCGAATAGGGTAATATTCGATTCGTTATTCTAAAATGGCGAATATTCGCACAACCCTAGAACAACATTTGTCGACAAAACTTTCCCAGCAGAAACCTTTGACTGCCCAATAAGCATCAGAGAAAGCTAAACATAGTGACTTTACCCGAGGCTTGGGCAACATCATCGTGTTTAACATTTACCTACGTCAGCTAACTTGCCCCATCGTATTTTGTTCCAGAAAGCTCTCCATCTTGACGCCCTCACCAAGGCTAATATCTGATCCACCTGTAATGACGATCGAAATCGAAAGTCCCGCGAAAAGTTTTGTTGGATATTCTAACAGACTAGTTTTAAGCCGTATCCTTTCAGTGGTTCACACATAATACCATGCTCAAACGAATCAAGCTTCTGCTCGGATAGCATCATTAGTTTTTTTTCAGTGTAAGTCGTTATAAAGAAATCGCAACCAGTTGCTTTGTAGACAGCTGGTTGCGAAAATTTACGCCGTCTGTAACTAGATCTACGACAGCCGAGTTGCTTGAAGTCATCGCAAATATGCGGAAGGCAAGTTCGTCTGCTTCTTGCGCAGGGGGTAGCGGTGACGTCAGAACGCCGAGCCCTGATTGGCTGATCGCGACCCCCTATCTGAGCGTCGTCTGCTCCTTTGCAACGTCGTCTGCTCGCAACGTCGTCTGCGTCTGTCATACCTTTCCTGCGACTTTCGAAAGTGCAGAGGCCAGATTCACGAAACGATCTTACGCCAAAAATGTGCGTAAGACAAAACGTAAAAACAAATTCGTATTCACGAAACGAAATTATCGTAAGTTTTGCGCAGGTTACGACGGAATCCTACGACAGCTCCGAAGCTGTCTTACGCACTTCTTACGATCAAATCAGCATGGCCGACAGCGTCGCTCAGTTACTTGGTCACGACGACCAACGGACGTTTATTTTTGTACGTGTTCTTCTCACGCGTCCCGAACACAAGCAGCAAGAAAAAAAGTAAAAAGTACTTGAAATAAATTGCGACGAACAAGAACGCTGGATCCACAATCACCCGGGAAATGCTCCAACTGCCACGATTCCACTGACCCCGACCAAGCGAGTTCGGCAGATAGGCCTAGCAGGCACTCCGACTCCGCGCAGCGGTGCTCCGACGGTCCTTGGCCAAGACCGTCTGCCCACGACCGGCTGGCGTGCTGAATGGAATATGCCCGCGCGACCCTTGTGAGCCCTTCCCGTATTATACTTTGATCGCTGACCTTCTATTTTAGATTAAGAGGTCAATCTCTTCCTCTTGTCATCTCCTTGTTTTCAGAGGCAGTAGTGACTCTCGCCGGTGAAAAAGCGGTGAATCTCCGACAGACGCAGGAAAGGTAAGCAGCCATCGCTTTGACTAGCAGACGTAAAGCAGACGACGTTAACTGTGCCAACCCGCCGACGCCCTTAAAAAGTGAGGAGTCTCACCGCACACGAAAGGAGGGAAAAAGTATTTGGGAGGGAGCTTGCAGACACTAACACGCTCACTCTCGGTTCTTAGCAAACAAACCTCGGCGCCTCGGGACACCTCGCCAGTGAGTCCTTTGACTTCCCTCCTTGATGCGCGTCTGTTAATTGTTAGACAAAAACAACGTACCGCTAGAGTTATTTCGTCTGCCCTCTCTGAAAGGCGAAGTCGAGCTCGCTCGTAAAGACCTGCACTTGCGAAAGTCGCAGGAAAGGTAAGAGAGACGCAGACGACGTTGCGAGCAGACGACGTTGCAAAGGAGCAGACGACGCTCAGAGAGGGGGTCGCGATCAGCCAATCAGGGCTCGGCGTTCTGACGTCACCGATACTTTCTTTGTCATGCGCAGAAGACGAAAATGAGCCCACTTACGCTCCGTGTAGGAACTACAGGGGGCGCTTTGAAAAACGAGCATAGCGCCGCTAGCGGAGGAGCTGGCGTTCGACAGTGAGGCGCGTTCAGCAACCTGCGGCGCCTTTTCGCATGCCAAGTTGTGGCGGCGGAAGCGCGCACGGACGAAACTTTTGCTTTTTGAGCCGATACGTTGAGGGTGACGTTGCATGAGTGCTGGGGCAGGAGGGCATTTAGCTGTTCTCCACTTCTTATATATTGAGTCGTTATTAGGGGTAATTTCTCTAGTTGCGGCCGAAAAAGGAGTTGGAGCAATTTTACGAAAAGCAAGACGGCCGCCACCATAATTGCTCTGAGTGGGAATTTTATTTCGCTGTACACGTAGGACTGCTGGAACGATGATATTTGGAGGCGAGTGAGATGTTCACTAAGTTTGTGCACGAAGTGTGCCAAGTTTCATTAAGACAGCAGGCGTGAAAGTTATGTTTTTAACGAATAAAGAAATAAAGCTGTACGGGATATCCAATATTGAACCCAAAATGTTGTGTTAGCGGGCTGTGCGAAGTGCAGATTTGGGCACACAGGTGCTTGGACTTGACAGTAACATGACACAGCACTTATTATACCAAGAAGAGGTGGCATAGGGAAACCAGGTGGAAATTTGGTTTGGGTGGCGTAACTCAATGGGAACCGGTTTTGACCATGAAAGGGCTGGCAAGAGAATACCACTCGTCGTGGGAGGTGGAGACTTTACAGGTAGGAAGGGACTAGTGGACTGTACTTCCAATTGAAACAACTTTACGAAAGGTGCTTCCAAAGCCGAGAAAGCAAAGTTGTCGGCCAACACACGGTTTGGCCGTCAAGGGCTTTTGCGGTCAGCTGTTGTGTATTAACCTGTTGTGCGAGGTGCTGATTTTGGGCGCACAGGTACTTCACATGACCGTAACTTGACACAACACTTATTATACCAAAAAGAGGTGGCATAGCGAAACTAGGTGGAAATTTAGTTTGGGTGGCGTAACTAAATGGGAACTGGTTTTGACCGTCAAAAGCTGTCAAAATAATACTACTCATCGTGGGAGGTGCACACTTTACAGGTAGGAAGGGACCCGTGGACGGTACTTCCAATTGAGGTGACTCTAAAGCCACCTCAATTGGAAGGTGGCTCTAAAGCCGAGAGGTGGCTCTAAAGCCGAGGAAAAAAAAAAGTTGTCTACAGAACTCGGGGTGTCAGCGTTTCCACATCCAAAAGGAGGCTGATCAAGAAAGAAAGCACCATATAAACTTCCATACTCAAACTTCGATTCTCCAGTGATTCCGAGTTTCATGGTAGTTTTCCTTAGATTCCTATTTGTCACTTTTTTACCGTTCGAATCTTTCTTCATGAAGTACAGATTGCGTGCCATATTTGTCCGGAAATATCATCAAAACGTACGATGGGGACGAAACTTCTTTGGAGGGCATTCCTCCAACGAAATTGGCACTGCATACCCGCGAGTGTGGGATGGCATTTCAGTACGTCCCATCGGCGTTAAACACATGTAGGCGTTACTGGTACAAAAACAAGCGCAAAGCGGCAGTGTAGAATATGTCAGCCGTGCCGACACAGTGGCAGACATGATCGGGAGACCAAATTCCTCGCGTCGTATGGCACGGGTCCATCGTTGTCGCTGTCCCTCAAAACCTCGGCGAGGTGAAAAACTGTGTAACATTGTCCCCACGAGATACGACGCATAACTATTGAAGCACCTAATGACGCAGCACAGGCAGCAGTTCATGCTGTGAACCCAGCGCAACTGCACCGCTCCGACTTCAATGAGTACCAACGTACGCGACGTGGTTTCTGTTTCGTTTACTCTGGGGTTCTCACTGCCTGCCTTCGGTACCGGCCGCGCGGCGGCGCGCCAGTCGCGTCGTACGGAGTGTATAAACTACAGGTTGCAGCGACCAACGTTTGTAGATAAACGTTGGTAGCGACTGCACTCTCGCATTCCCACCCATCAATCCGAACAGAAAGGCGCTAGTTTCGGTTGGAGGTTGGTACCTTTTCTACAACATAGATGGCGGCAGCATCAGTCTTCTGCACTTGGTGCGTGAGTCCAGTTCTTCGTGCAACACTCTGCGAGTGCCAAGCTGCCAAGCACTGGCATTATAGGAAGTATTCACTGGCGGCCATAGCTGTGTGCACCACTGCTGAGCGCGTGCTGATGCCGAGCTTCCACAGTTCTTTTGTAACGTGCATTTCGCACCCTCAAGATTGCCGGTCTTAGCAGCCTATTAATGTGGGCTCGTTCAGAGCATGCGCTCTAGACATCACCCACAAATATGGCGCCCAGTGAATACTCCTTGTACGGAGGCAGAGCCGTATATGTAGAGAGTTTGGCCATTCGTTGGGAAGTATAGGAGACAAATGAGGAGGTGCCAATGGCCAAAAGCGGGCTGGGCGTGTCCCAGGGCGTCTTCAGAAATTCGAATGTGACCAACCAGAAGCCGAAAATAATACCCTGGCGGTGGTCGCGAGAAACAAACCTGATAACTGCATTGGAGTAACCATCGATTACTGAAAATTTGGTACACGTGATGTTTCAATTACACTCATCCAAAATGATGGTGGAAGAGTGCGACTAGCGGAACGATCGACATAATCCTTACGCCAAGCGCCGAGGGCCGGGAATCTGCCGTGTGAGCGGTCACACTCTGTCCGAGCAAAACAGAGTTGAGCGGCGCATTCGTTTCTTACATCTTTCTGCATGATCATGATCAAAAACAACACGTGCACCCTATTTTAAACCACGAAGAGTAACTACACTTCATGTTACGTGCTTATTAAAACCATATACGAACATAAACCTTTGATCAGAACTGTTTCTCGCTACCACCGCTAGGGGATTCGTTTCGGTTTTTGGTTGGTCAAGAGAGCATGCCAAGTCCTCTTTCCGAGTCTGGCGCACGCCCTGGCTTTGCCTGCGCCTCCCATTGACCAAACTCTCTATATACACGGCTCTGTACGAAGGGAAAGCCGTCTGCTCTTTCGCGCAGGCCGGTGGCGTGACGTCACCTCGCCGCGCTCTGATTGGAGGATGGCTCCGGGCGGGAGCTGGCGGAACTGCGACAGGTCCACACGGCATACCAATGAGATTGATAAAAGTTCTAGTCAAAACAAGCAAATTGAAACTAAGGCAGATGATTGACCAGATACTTATGGGAGGGGAGTTACCCAGTGACTGGAAATTGAGCAGGATGAGATTATTATATAAGGGCAAGGGAGACAAAGACAGTATCAAATCATACCGACCAATCACAGTAACTTCAGTAATATACAGACTAGCTATGCAAATTGTAAAAAGAAGAATGGAAGAATGGGCAGAGAGAAAGCAGATTCTAGGGGAGCTTCAAAACGGTTTCAGGAAAGATAGACGACTAGATGATAATTTATTCGTAATCACTCAGTGCATAGAGATAGCAATGACAAGTCAAAGGCCATTATGGGTAGCATTTTAGACATCAAAGGGGCATATGACAATGTGAATCAAGAAAAACTCTGGAACCTACTGAAGAGATATGGACTAGAGGGAACCATGGTTAAGTTTCTAGAACGGGTTTATTCGGAGAATAGGGTGGTTATAACATGGGAAGCCGAAACTACAAGACCAGCAACAATAAAAAGAGGTCTTAGACAGGGTTGCCCGTTGTCTCCCCTGCTCTTTATGATATACCTCAGTCAGATGGAAAAAAGGTTAGAACAGTGCAACCTAGGTTTTGACCTGAATTATACCCCTGTTACACGGGCACACTTAACCGCGGTTAACGCAGCTTAACTGCTGTTTCGCGGCACCACAGATGCCGCAGTATACTCTCGGACAGCTATTTCATAACACGTGAAGAGTGCGCGTGCACTGCTTCGATAGATGCTCAAGATGCTCAAGCGCACGTTCGCCCATAGCTTTGACTGCATAGCCGCAGAATGTCCTCCGCAAGTATTGTGCGCTAACTGTGGCTTAGCGTAACCGCAGTTAAGTGTGCCCGTGTAACAGGGGTATTACACGGGCACACTTAACCGCGGTTAACTCAGCTTAACTGCTGTTTCGCGGCACCACAGATGCCGCAGTATACTCTCGCACAGCTATTTCATAACACGTGAAGAGCGCGCGTGCACTGCTTCGATAGATGCTCAAGATGCTCAAGCGCACGTTCGCCCATAGCTTTGACTGCATAGCCGCAGAATGTTGTCGGTAAGTATTGTGCGCTGACGGTGGCTTAGCGTAACTGCAGTTAAGTTCGCCTGTGTAACAGGGGTATTACATGGAGGAAGGACATAAAGTAAATCAAGTATTGCCAGGGTTAATGTATGCAGACGACATTGTACTCGTATCAGAAAGTCGTGAGACAATACAGGAACTGATTAAAATTTGCAGCAGGGAGGGGGACAATTTAGGACTAACATTTAGTAGGGACAAGTCTGGTATAATAGCTTTCAACGATGAGAAGGGGGAACCCCTGGAGATACAGGACACGTTGACAGAACACGTAGCAAAGTACGAATATCTGGGAGTATGGTTAAGTGAAGGAAGACGGTCTCTAAAAGACCATGAATATATTGTAATAAAGAAGGGGAAACGAGATTCGGCTATCATGAAACATAGGGCACTACGGAACTATAATAGATATGAAGTCGTTAGGGGTGTATGGAAGGGAGTCATGGTGCCAGGGCTGTCATTTGGGAATGCGGTATTGTGTATGAGGTCAGAAATCCAGGCAGGTTTAGAGATACAGCAAAGGAGTGTGGGTAGGTTGGCATTGGGGGCACACGGGAATACACCAAATGAGGGAGTACAGGGGGATATGGGTTGGGCATCTTTCGAGAGCAGAGAAGCGATCAGTAAAGTAAAATTTGAACAAAAACTAGCTGAAATCGAGGATACACGGTGTGCAGTGAAAGTGTACAAGTATCTATATATGAAAAGTTTAAACACTAAGTGGACAAACCGAACCCGCAAGCTGAGATTTAAATACATTCAACGAGATGGAGCCGATCAGAGCGTATCAGTAGCAAAGGGAGTAAAGGAAACAGAGAGGAAATTGTGGGAAGAGAGAATGCAGGGGAAATCAGCTTTAACAATATACAGGGCACAAAAACAAGAAATAAAGAAGAAACAACTGTATGATAATTCAGTGGGGAGCTCTTTGCTGTTTGAAGCTAGAACCATAGGTCGGCATTGTAAGCTGTCCTCACTCAAACTCACGATCATCTTTTTTTCCACAGTCAGAACTCACGCCCACTCACGATCACGATTTATTCAAAATAGGCTCATCACCCAGACTCACCCTCACGGTTCAACACAAAACCAAAACTCACTCGCCGTCATCATCACGGTCGTCACGCTCACAGATCATCACGGTCGTCACGATCACAGGTCATCACAAATCATCAGACTCACAGGTCATCAGACTCACAGGTCGTCACACTCACAGGTCCTCACGGTCGTCACGCTCACAGATTATCACGGTCATCACGCTCACAGGTCATCACGAATCATCAGACTCACAGGTCATCAGTCTCACAGGTCATCACACTCACAGGTCCTCACGGTCCTCACACTCACAGGTCATCACGGTCCTCACGGCACTCACACTCTCAGGTCCCCACGGTCCTCACACTCACAGGTCATCACGGTCCTCATGGCACTCACACTCACAGCTCCTCACGGTCCTCACACTCACAGGTCATCACGGTCCTCCCGGCCCTCACACTCACAGCTCCTCGCGGTCCTCACACTCACAGGTTATCATGCTCATCACACTCACATGTCCTCACACATCACGGTACTCACACTCACAGGTCCTCACACTCACAGCTCCTCTCGGTCGTCACACTCACACAAGGTCATCGCGCTTAAAAATTGCTTTCTTCGTGTTTTTTTTTTTTTTTTTCGCAAGCCGTTGGTTTGTTTTCGCGTGATTCGTGCGGCGGGGAAAGTACCCCAAAACAGAAACTTCTGAGCCGCTTATTCAATATGAAAAAAAAAAGTACTATGTTTATGTTTATGTTCCGCAGATTTCTACCAAATTTCGTTAACCTGGATTAGTTACGAAAGAAAGTAAATGCAAGCGGACAAAAGTGGGCGTGTTGAACATTCGCCTGCTGACAAGGGCTATGGCAAAACACAAACGCGCCTTCCGACAGGTTACACAGACAACGTCGCAGTGATTAGAGCATCGCCTCGCTGTGCATACCTCGCTTATTTGTACACAAACAATTACTACATTTATCACCCCCGTTTCTTTTCTTTTTTTCTTTTTTTTTGTGCCTATACCACACGTATTTTTACAGAAGTTTATGCAGCATGTATATATTGTAAACGTATGCATCGGTCTTTTTTATTTTTTCTGTTTTGGGAGGGCGTTAATATTAGGTAGGGTGGTTTCACGTGACGTACCTCTGGTGTGAAATCTCACCATAATCCCTGTTTTCAGTGGTGTCCGTCAGCCGTATGCTATACTATGAGCAGAGGCCGCGGAAGCCGAGTTTTCCTTCTCACTCGAGTTGCTTCTGCTTTTGTTGATCGACCGTGCTTGCCGGAGTAGGCTGCGATTTAAGGAATCATCGGCCGGCATTGTTTTTCAGTCCTCTCGGCCTTTATAAAATACTGTCAGCATTTATTATCTTGACACATGCAGCCGTCCTCGAATTGGTTTTGTTTTGATTGGTTTGGCATGGCGTTGCTTGGTTTGGTTTGGAGACTGGTTTGCGGGTTTGGGGTCGTCCCCGTGTGTCTCTTTGTCGCGATCTCTATCACGTAGGGCACGTCACTTTTCATGTGTCAAGCCGCGTCATTCTTGGCGCACAGTTCTATAGTGGGCAATCAGTTCATCGAACAAGGTTTCATAGACAGATCGTTTCATCGACACTGCGATGTTTCATCGGCAGATCGTTTCTTCGACATTTGTTTCATCGATGTGTCATCCGCAGATCGTTTCTTCGACATTCGATGATCGACAGAGCTTGCTACATTTTGTCGACACTCTTTTTTTACTCGTACGTCTAGACCACATTTCTCTTTCTCTCTCTTTCATCGACGCGGCGCAGGTGGTGCAAGCGCAAATGCTCCTCACTTTTTGTACGCAGTGCGCTGTGCGCTTATACGTTGCTGGAGTGGTGCGTGCGGCGTGGCGGCCTTTTGGATACGTTTGGCCGTTTGGGCGCGTGCTCGGCCTGTCTAGCGGATATTTGTTTACGTAAGAGGAGAGTGCCCTATGAAGCTGAGGCTGGGCGCTCGGCAACGAGACTGCCAGACGTAATTGTTGCTTTCTATCGTACTTTTGGCTGCGTGCACACTCGAAGCTCGCGAGATGCTGAATCGTTCCAAACTTTTCCTAAAAGGGGTGTTTCTCGACTCAGTGGTGGCCTAGTATACCGCTCATATTTTTATAGAATCATGTGAGGCTTATTTTGTGCCCAGTAATGCACGCGAAATACCAAAACTGACGTTTTGCATTCTCGTCTAGCAAGTGTTCCAAAAAATGTAGTGACGTAGAGGTTAACCTGTCGGTTTCAGTAGTCTTTAAGAGTCGATGAACGAGGTATTGACATTGATGTAGCTTGTAGAGTCGGAGCTGGCGGAGATCTCTCGTCTACGTCGTCTTCTTTGCCATTGTGCAGCTGACCGATTCTACGTGCTTGAGCTCTCGCTGAAAGCGTAATCCTATTTATATAGCATTCAACGGTGCTCATCCGTGTGTACTGTAGTGAACAATTCAGGCCCGACATATCAATAGTATATTGTTATCAACCAGGAAAACGCAATATCTGTAAACACCTCCCAACAAAGAAAGAAAGCGAGAGCTCGGCGTTCGCTTTGACCAATAGACCGATCTCACCAACCGTCTGGAGCGTGCGTGACGCAGCCATAGTTGTACTTCACAGGAGGCAGCAGTAGTGCACGAGACGGCTCGTGATCGACACGCGCAAGAATACAGCGGCGTTGACCCTCGTACGGAAAGACTACAGTTCCCGCAATGCATTGCGCCAGAGGAGGCGTAGCGAAACTGGCGGTGAGGTCGGTCTAGTACCTCAAGCCCGGTTCACACATCTACGTTCCGAGCGACAGAAACGACAGAAACAAAATGAACGACATGGCACCGGGACGATTCTGTTCGCATTACAGAGCGTCACAGATAATGCAATGAGCAGCTTTGTCAAGCAATGATGTGTCACGGTTGTCCCGGTGTCATGTCGTTCGTGTCGTTTCTGTCTTTCCTGTAGCTGGGAACTCAAATGTGTGAGACGGCCTTTACTAGCCTACTCTGATGTTACGCTCGAACGTCACGGAACATCGGTCTTCCCACCTTTTCGAGGTGTCGCCACGGGTAGGAATACTAGCGGGGTCAGTACAGGTTATGACTTTGTCAACACTGCCTGCAGCCTATTTTAATTGAAAAATAAAATATCGAAGGCGCCTTCATGGTCTCTTTAAGTGTGCGTGCTTGCACGACATGAGGTGTCACAGCTTTGCGACCGCAACACCTCACGCGAACACAATGTCTGCCCATATCAAAATTGAACTGGGCGGTGTTTTTAAATACAATATTTAGCATTATTTCGCGCTTTCAGTTCCCGGAAATTAGCAGCACATTCGGGAAGTTGAAGTTGAGTGGTATTTGTTTTCATAACTCGCGCAAATTATGACAAACGATTTCTCTAGTCATTTAGTCGCACATTAACAAGATATATTTTAATTTATGTTACATAATCATAAAACCCGCGGCGTTTCTGTAACCATCGGTTCGAGACAGATTCTCTGTCGCTCGATTAAGGGGGGACACTACCCAGAAAAAAACAATTCTGCAAAAAACACTGATTTTGAAAAATTACGTATTTACATCCACCAACATCTAGAGAGTATTCCCAAAAATTTTCACTACTTTACACTGCATAGTTAAATGTTTATAAATTATTTTCTGTCCACTGAAGCTAAACAAATGGTAGGGTTTGGAGCACTTTAAACGCCTTTTTCTCCGTTCCACTTTTTGGTATAAATTCCATTTTAGTCAACCTATCGTTTGATAATGGCAATACAGGGAAGGCTAGTTTTTCATTTTTCCTGACTGAAATTTAATAAGGAATGCGGCCATGGAATGTTTTTGTCACGTTACGGATGTCTTTTATAAAAAATGTTGACATTTTGTCGAAGACACAGAAGCCCATATCAAAGCCCATATTGACCATTTTTGCAGAAGAGAAAATTTATACAAATAAATGACTTTTTACAAAAAACTTTCCATAGCCGCACCTCTTAGGCATTCTGCTAGATATCTAGCGAATAAAAATTTTGAATATTGTGATAGTTTTCCGACGATAGATAAACTAAACAATGTTGGCGTGTTGCTGATAGAAGCTGCCCTAATTTCCTTCCCACTTAACTGACAGACCTGAAATTTTGTTATGCACCCTCTATCATGACCACCAGCCTACCCTACAAATTTCATTAATTTTAAGCCAAGGGTTCAAAAGTTAACCCTCCCAGGGGGTGTCTCCCCTTAACAAGTATTCATTCAACGCCGTAGCGCACTTCACAGACCCGCTGATCAATCTTGCTGTCTGCTACACCATTGTAAAATTTCATTACGGGCTAGAAGCATCGCGATATGTGTCATAGGCCTTCAAGCGATAAGAAGTGTTTTAGAATTGAATTGTATAAAGTTGGTTATCAAGTATATTCTTCTTTTTTTTTTTTTTACAAGAAATTCTTACCTCACTTTGAGTACCTATGAATTCAACCGTAACAACGTAAAAACGCAACATGAGTAAACAACGGGCGAGGGGAGCACATCGTCATGCACGAAGCCCGAGAAGCCCGGGCAATTGGCGCCTCGGAGTCGCGTCCAACCGGCGCGCCGGCAACCTGGCCGTGGCAGTGGGGCAGGCGCCGCGCCGCGCGCCGCCGTCCTCCACTAGCAGGCACACGGCACACGGCGAATTCTACGAATCCCGATGAGCCAGTAAATTCATTGGTGTGAGACACGTGACAGCGTCTCACAGGCGTCCATTCTGATGCCTCCTATCTCTATGCGACGCTCTAATTGTCCCACTGAGTCGTAGCTTCCACAGTTTGCTGAGTCATAACCAGCAATGCAGTTTGGCACTACACGTTGCGCCATCTAGTGGCCGCAAAATAAAACAAATTGGGTAGGCATGGGCGGCCCGGGTCGCGGGGACTGCGGGCGGGCGCATTTAGAAACCACGTGCGAACGTGGCATTTCGGATCGGCGTGAGCCTTTTTGGAATCGTTTTTTTGTAAAAGTAAGTCTCAACTTCACGCCCCTATGACCTCACCGGGTTCCTGTGACATCTCGCCTGCTCCTAGAGTTTCCCCCCAAAATGAACGTCGCTACTGCTGCATAAAAGACTGCCACAGTCGCGAAGGTGACTCAAGCGTCAAACTTTACCGCTCCCCTTCAAGATCTTGGGAAGTGACGCGGCGACAAAGTGGATTACTGCAGTGCGACGCATCAAGTAAGTGAAGTTTACATTAATTGTTGAAGTGAACGAAAATAGATGTGCAGGTTTGGAAAGTGGTATGACAAACTTGTTTTACAAGCTACTCGGCAAAATAACATATTTATACAAGTTGTTTTACGAGTCTCTCGGACAGCCACATAGAGAAATACGGAAGAGAAAATCGGGCCGATTGTTGCTTCGTTGGGACGTCGAGAATCAGGCGATCAAGTCTTCAAGCGGGATTCCCGTGGGCCCGTTCCGGCACTCGTAGTTGTATAGGCGTGCATATTGTTGCGACCGCGCGCGGCATTCGGCACGCGCGGTCGCTACCAAAACCTTCCAAACCTGCGAGTTTTCAAATAGTGGATTTTCGTAGAACAAGGTTTTGTTTGTTTCGGCTACCAAACTTAATGCTGAGTCTGTTAACAAATGTGGCGGCGTGCAAAAAACAGAATGCAAAACTTTTTTTTTTTTCTTAGAAAAAGCTCATGCGAAGCGTAGATATCCCTCTCACACGTACACTTTGTTGCCTGTCGCCTTTTTACACCAGGCTTGTGTACAGCATACAGAGTTTGGTTCTAATTACCCACATTTTATTCCAGTTTGTGGGGGCGTCGGAAGAAGAAGAGGACGGTCGAGCGAGGCGCGAGCGGGGACCAGCCGGCGAGGAAAGAGTAAAGAGAGCGTGCTGCACGAGGCTGGGGCAGGGCAGGAACGATAGAGCCGTTCTGGCTGGTCTGGCTCATGGCGATCCAGAGAGCATTCCGCCAGCGAATTTCCGACCAGGACCGGCGGAAACGGCGAGCCCTGGTCATACCGGCCTAGGCCATGACGATCCCGGAGTGGTTCCGCAGCGAGACTCTGGCTGTGATAGCCCGGAACAGCTAGCGTACGCAGCGCTGGCGTGGGAAGGACGATCCGCAGGCGTGGACACGGACTCCGACTGCGAGCTATGAACGACGGGCGACAACTAGGGTCGGCGGGTCCGGACTGCCGGCTCTCGAAGACGGGCGACCGGGGAGTAAAGTAAACCCATTCGTTGCCTTCTCGTTGTGTTGTGTCACTTCCTGGAAGACGAGCGAAGCACAGACCGATCGGGCGGCGATTATTATAGAGCGACCCCACAAGTTGTGAAGACAACTCAAACTGGTGTCCAAATGACAACTCTAGAATATGCTCTAAACACTTCGACCTATAAAAGCTCTGATGGTCTTAAAAAACAGCATAAAAGCACCAGGGACATGGCGCGCACGTGCAAACGGGGACTGCTTAAATGGATCTTTTTCCAGTAAGGAGTGCCTCATGACGGTTTCGCCGCCTACTACAAATGGAGGGCAACCGGACTTGCCTTCTCCCGTAGGAACAGATTAGTGTCGCAAGAGAACAGTGCCCCCAAGGATGGCGAAAGGGCGGTCAAGGTCAAGGGGGAAAGGGTGTGCGCGTGCGCAGACGTTTACTGGAAAAAGGTCGCTCGCCACGGCCCGACGGGCAGACTGGCCGCCCCATTAACAGAGACACCGCCGCTTGTGGCGCTGAATGCAGCACTCTCGTGGCGCCGTCTGGCCATTGCCGGCTGGCTATCATGCACTTGCGGCATCTCGCCCCGAACGACACATAAAACCATGATATCGCACAATGTGATAGATCTCACACGAAGCTTCGATCGATCATGGCACCGCCTTTGTGGCACTTCCTGCGTGATGACGCATTTGCGAAAGGTACGGTGCAGGTTGTTTGTGCGACTGGGTGCTGATGAGGATCATGCGAGTCCCTTAATTTTATTGCAGCCGTGCGAACGTTATAGTTGACGCAATCATAAAATGCTATATGCTCATCGGCACCAACTTGACAACAGAAGCCGAAATCTACACGAGCCTTTCTATACCACAGAGAGAGGAGCGCTAACCGTTTGAAGCGCTTCCCCAACTCCGACGTTACCGCGCCGCCTTGAAACGCCATCAGTCCGTTGGCGTCTCGCCGTCTGCCGTGAAGCGAAGAGCGAACGCTGAGGAGAGACAAAAGCGAACCCTCCCCCCCCCCCCCCCCATACCCCCTCTGCCCTCCACAGCTGGTTGAGACATTGCGGAGGGCGCTGGCAAGGAGGAGCCTGCAAGAACAAGAACCCCCCCCCCCCCCCCCCCCCCCCCCCCCCTCCTACTCCGTCCTCCACAGGACCCAGCGCGTTTAGATGGCGGAGGAGCAGGCGAGCAACACCCAAACCAACCCTGAACCCCACGCAGTAGTGGCGAAGCGAGAGTCTCCTCGCCTACTAAGATTGCCCGGGAGCTCACGTGATCAACCCAGCAAAAGATAATACCAGCGCTCACCGCGACTCATCACGGCCATGGTCCTCACACTCACGTCTTCACGCAGACTAATGCAGTCACCGAACTCATATTCACCCTACGACTCACGTCTTGATTCAGGCTCATGCTCATGAGCCTCGAAACTCACAATCACAGTCAAGAGATCGCAAAACTCACGCTCATGAGGACTTCACTTAGAGCTCAAGCTCACACTCACACTCATGAGTCCTCAGAACTCACGCTCGCATTCACGCTCGTCAGTTTTCAGAACTCTCACTCAAACTCATGAGTTCTCAGGACTCAAACTCACACTCAAGAGTTTTCAAAACTCACGATCAAACTCACGCTTATGAGTTCGCTGGACTCATACTCACACTCACATTCATGAGTTCTCAGAATTCACGATCACACTCACGATCAGACTCACGCTCATGAGTTCTCAGGACGCAACTCACACTCACACTCACAATTTTTCGAGACTCGCGGCCTCACTCACGATCACCTCAAATCTGACGGTGAGCGTGAGTGATCGTGAGTGATCGCACTCATGAGTGTGAATGCCGAGGTATGGCTAGAACGGGGGTGCTAAGAACGAAAACGTACAGGGCTAAATTCCAGGAAGTAGACACTCTGTGCGACGTATGCAACCGCGAAAAGGAAACTATAGAGAACATGTAATTTTAAGGTGCACGGGGCTTCGTCCCACCCTCTTGGGGGGGGGGGGGGGGGGGGGGGGGGGGAGGGATGTCTACGGATTTGGAGGGAGCACTGGGTTTTCCGGACATAGATGGACGAATGGATAGGAAAAGAATTGCGGTAACTAAGAGGAGATTGGAAGATTGGTGGAAGAGATCTAGGGAAGGGTAAAGAAAAAAATACAGATAAAAATCAGCAATAAATTCACTTGAAAAGAGAGGGGGGGGGGCTGTTATAACAAAATTCATACAAATTAAAAAAAAGGAATGAAGAAATGTTACGCTAGGTTGCGCAAGCTGCTGCCCGATACAAAGGGTATAGCCATTACCATCCATCCATCCATCCATTCGGTCGAATCTGGTGAAAAGTTCGAAGGTTCGTCGAACCCCAAATTTTGACCTAAAAATCCGGTTTGACAAAAGTTCGCGACACCCCTAGTTTTCTGCCGTTGCGACGACCAATGTTTCTTGCAGCAAGCAGATCCGCACAGTCGGTTACAGCGGTTTCTAACAACAATTTTAATGCCTTAGTTTTCAGTTTCTCCTTTAATTTCACCTTAATAAAACAAAACAAACGCGTATAAAATACTCAATAAACCTTGGTCTTAATGGCTTATGTTTCTTTTTTCTTTTTTTCTTTTTTAGCTTCGCTGTCGCGGAGGGAGAAACCTCGGATCATCTTAGGCAGCGTCACGGGCAGCGCCTTTCTCGGATGTGAACAGTCCAACTCATATGGGCGACCCGAACCTCCTAGATCGGAACCTCCCATAGTACTAGTGCAGTGGTTTCATACCGGTCTTGTCGATCACTTTCACGGCCTCAGTCATCTTTTCCCAGAGTTTCTCTTTGGTCCGATTGTTCCTAAATTCTTCGAGATGCGCGTCCCAAAGAACCCGAAGCTTTGACACTTCACTGATAAGCAGTTCATTGAACTGGGCGCGATACATGCTGTCTTACTTGGTGTGACGATCTGTGTTGGAAAAGTCACGCCAATGTCACTCAGTTCTTCTTCGTCTTCTTTTTTTGTTTTTCTTACTAGCGCTCGCACAAGACGCTTCCGAATAGCGTCTCTTGCGCTCGCTACAGTTGGTACTCAGGCGAGGAAAGTAAAAGAGAGCCGCGTAATTCACTAAGAAAACAAATTCTGAGGAAGGGGACAGCAATCCCCCTCCTCCATAATCTCCTGAACAGTTCCGACGCGAATGCCGAAGCAAAGAAGCTCGAACCGCCGGAAAAATAATCCGCACACCAGTCGCTACCGTACTTTCTCTGCTTGTCGTCTGCTTCAAGAACGTGAAAACAACGCCGTCCTATGCGCCAGCTTTCCCGCAATGTTTCTCCTCCTGTCACGTGATTTTCCGCCACGCTGTGAGTGGCCAACGCGGAAGCTGCCGCTCTGCCACGGCGAATAATTTCCAACCTGGTGGAACCGTGCCGCTCAGCCGCTGCGGCTGGCCAGAGCGCCGCGACGGCAGGAATCGCGCCGCTCTAGGGCCAAAATCGCTGCATGTGAAACCCGCTTTACCCTGGATTAGGATCGACTAAATTTCGGAACGCGGCCGATAGGTGCTGAGGCATTTGAAAGGCGCGACTGAATGCATGGTCTAACCGTGTTTGCCGGGTATATTTCGTGTTTTTATTGTTGAGTTTCACTTACGCTAAAACTTGACAGCGTTGTTTGCCAAAAGCTTTTTAAGAAGCGAACCTAATAGGATACAATTGCACTTTTCTTCGTTTAACATCTTCTTGCTGGCATTGCTGCGAGTGACGCCGCAACGGCAAACGGAACGGCTTAGATTTGGGCAGCCTGGACAGTTTTCACGCGACCTAACATCACAATGTCCTTACAGACACCACATTTGCAGAATATTGAAGGGCATCACGTGAAATTTAGCCTTAAATGAACTGAGCATAAAATAATTTTTGTCCATGTGCTTGATTGTTCCAACTGCAATATAGAACTTGTGAAATAACACTTAACCTCTTCGGAAAATAAAAATTTACGTTTCATCCAGCCAGATGACAGCTTATAGGGGCAAGTCATTTATTGCCACTCTTTATCTCCTCAAATGACAAGGCTTATCAAGTTCTAACATACCTAAAGACTTTCTGCGAATGGAGAGGCAAGAGGTAATATATTACATTTTAGAATATATTCTATACACAAGTGTAGGAAACATCTTGGGGTTCAATACAATTCGAGTAGGGGAAAATGGATGGTAAAGGTATACAATACAGGGTTTATTTTACACGCCAGATGCATGGGTAAGCATGTATCCAGTTCACGTTTTTTCCTACAGCTTTACATATTTGCGAGGAGTGGCTTCTTGGCAAATGCCTTGTACACATCGTTTTTGTCGGTCTTCATGAAGGCAAAATTCACAAGCAGCGGCTTCATAAATCTTGCAGACAGCAGTTCGCAGAATCTCCTCCTGTAATCAGTGTCTTCACTTCTTTCGCACCTCAGAAGAGGCGACGAGGAGATGGCTGGCACAGCAAGTTGTAAAAACACAGTCAAAGGCTTTTCCAGTCTTGGGTTTTCTTTCAGGATCACCTCGAAAAATGCCCAGAGTGTGTCAAGCACATGAAGGAGATTGTCTGACGAATGCAGAAGTCCTCCTCTGTCCTGGCAGTCCGTCAGCTTCTGAAGGGGTTGGTTGCATCTTGACTTTGCTGTCACTGAACAGCAGCTTTCACAGCCCATCTGCTCACTAACCATGCGGGCTATGTATCCATCAACGTGAACAGTTGCTGAAAGTTGCAGCGTTGGTAGACGAGCTTGAACTTGTGACACCCTCAATCTTCTCAATATAGATGCACCGTCCCTCGAGATCGTCACCGCTGCTTCTCGAGATGGTCGTGGTTGCACAGCTCGAAGTCTTTGGAGATGAGTAGGGGCATCATCGTGTGCAACGTTGCAGGATGTGGGGGCCGTCACAATCCCGGTCTTCAGGATCTTTTCTAAGCCTGCCATAGCAGACCGCACATCCAGCTGGTCATTACATCGCAATGCCCATCTAAGAGTTCCAAACAGCGACTCGATGCAGTCACTACTAAATATTCGTGTCAGAACGAACACAAAGTGCCGCTCCTTAGTCAGGAGGTGCCGGACGCAGGCAACGGTCAAATAGCTGGTCATTAGCAGAGCTTCATAAGTTTCCTTGCTTAGGAACTATACTTCGTTTCAGCTTCGGTCCGAGCGCGGCCGATGTTATGAGCCGAAGGGCCAATCAAACAGCGCAAAAAGCGCAGCGTCATGGCGTGCTCTCTGCGCTTGATAGGACTAGCGGGCGGAGGAGCGCGCACAGAGAGACGGCGAATACCGGCTGGTCCTATCAACTGCAGAGAGTGCGCCATGACGTTGCGCTTTTTGATTGGCCCTTCGGCTCATAACATCGGCCGCGCTCGGACCGAAGCTGAAACAAAGTATAGTGTGGAGTAATTGCTCTCTTGCTGAGGTCCTCAAGATACATTGGCAGTGTTGTCTCTAGCCATTCCTGTCTAGGATCCTCTGGATCTTCATACTGCCTCACATCTGGGAATTTTCGGCAGATGTGCCGACTCTTGCTACTTGTGTCGTGAAGTACAAACTACCGATACATGTTCTCCATGAAAGTCACCGATGGTCCACAGTCAGCAAATGAGTTATGACAGTGCCCAGCTTGGTCTTTCAGATACTTTAATGTGGCTGTTACATCTGTTTAAGAGTACTTCGACTGCTCTCGCCACCTTCATTTTCTCTATGTTGTTCGGATAAACGTGTTTCCTGCTTAGGAACCTTACTGGCTTGACGGTCCAGCTTTTTTGCATGTCAAAGATATTTTTTATATGTGACGAAGAGATCTCGCCATCCTTACCCATATTGTTAGCAAGGAACTGTGGTCCCACATTTTTCACGTGGCATTAGTCAAAGCTGAGGAAAAGCAGTCTTTCTGAGTTACACGGATGTTCAATCCGGTACGTGAGGAAGCCACCAGAGAGGATTTTCACTGCGCTCACATTGACCACGTGGTTGTATGTGACAAGGCGCAAGATTCGGAAGCCTGCCGCTTCGACGTTCTTCATCACGAACACAAGGAGGAGGATAGAAGAAAGGAAGAGGAAAAACCTTGTGTTGGGCAAAGCAAAGAGAGGAGGAGGATAGAAGAAGGGAAGAGGAAAGACCACGGCAACGATGGCTTTCCGGGAGAGATTTGACAGGCACCGATGGTCTGGCCTGGCTGGCTCGCTGTTCATTCCTGTCTCCTTGGCTGCTGCGGTGACTGGCAGGCTCGGTGGCGGCTGCGGAAGCGCGTTGAAAATGCGCTGTACCTCAGGTCTCAGGCAGTGCAGGAGCAAGGCTTGCCGACGAGCCAATGGCAGCTCATTGGTGCCGGAAGTGAGCAGAAAATTCTCGAAAAATCGCAATCAGCGGAACCATGTAAACACTGGCGTGCCAGGCGTGGCAAGGAAAGGCGGCGACGGTGCAATCCTCGTGATGTTCATCCTCGTCGCCAGTTGTGTTCCGGGCCGGATGGCCACGCTAGGGGTAAACACCAGACGGTGTCCCGACCAGAAAAGGGAAACCTTTTCCTGTCCTGTGCAATATCATACTGAGTCGTGGTGGTGGTGCCATCTTACGGAAGGCGCGCCACAACAACATGTCACCGAAAAGTGTCGCTTCACGACACTACATTACCTATCAGAGAAACTGACAGACATTGCTCGTGACAACTTTTCTCGGGATGCAAGCTAGACTTGATAGGCATTCACTTTAATGTCTTTAAACCTGCAATTAGATTTTTCTTTTTTTTTTTTAAGTCCACAGGTCACAATATTAAACCAGTAAAGGTGCGATATGCGCAATTATCACCATGCATCTCTGGTTTATTTTTATAAAGTATAACTGAAAATTAGCAAAAAGGAGAAAGGCAGGACAAGACACCTTTCACTCTGGCAGTGTGAACATTTATTGAGTAGAGAGGAAGAGGGAAAAGAGGTAGCTGAGGAAAACTTAAGCAGAGAAAAATATGAAAAAGAAAGTAACCTAAAAGAGAGGAAACTGAGCATGAAGATTTAACTCTAGATCACTCAGGTGGGTTGTAGTAGTGGACATAGATAAGCGACCAGTGTAGAACAAGCAGAGATGAGGAATCAAGGTTACCCAGAAAATGACACCTGGTGAAAGCTTCTTTTGTCTCCATACCTTTTTCATGAGTCATTTGCTGGGGAATTCTCTGTCAGCAATCCTGACCCCGAATAGCATCTCCCTCCACAGCTACAATGAACAGGTCTAGAGTTAGGTCTCTACGCTCAATCCTTCCCGGCTTCTTGGTCGCTTCTTTTTCGCCTTTCCCCCTACCTTTTTCTTGCTTACTTCCCTGTCAACTTTCTTCACTCGGGCCACTACTGCAACTTGTTGCCTCTGTTGAAGGTCGTTCATAAATGTATATGCAGCCAGTTGGAGAGACGTCTTGTTCTGTCTTCATCCTTTTTTGCTTTTCATTTATTCGTATAACATCACCAGGGCGCTTTAATTCGGCATGATGTTTATTATGTGCTTTATCTTCCTTGGCCTCTAATCTAAGAAGCACAAAGACAGTAAAAAACGTGTGCAACGGTCTCTTGCCAGCAATGCAATTGCGTTTTTGCCTGGCTTCGGTTCGTGAGTTGTCAATATTCTTGTATGTTTGCAACCTTCCATTCAACAGAATATTTATGCCAAAAAGTTGCTCAATATCAGCTTAAATATTACTTTCATATGTTGTCAGTTTTATGCCAAAGAATTAGTGCAATGTTCAATCTCTAGTACTACATTCATTTAGCAGTTTCAAGCTCTAGTCAATTTCACGCTACAAGATTTGAATACTGTTTAATTTTTATTCAAAGTACTCTGAATAGAAATTGAACAGTAACACTTGCAGCATGAAATGTCTAGAACTTAAAACAATTGTTATTATCCCAAGTATCCAGAGCAATTTCATTCTCATTGCTTTCTTTTCCAGTGTTATAGATGTTTCTTATTTTATTATTGCAACATTTTCAGTCAACTAGAAGCCTGCATTTGCTAACCACTTTCGAATTTAAATAAATGGTTCAGAGCACATGTTTATTGCCCTCCTGTGAAAGGTATAAAACATTTTTTGTACATTTGTGCACTGGGGGAATTTTGACTGGATATACCTGAACACATTTTTTAATATTTTATCTCCTTAAATTAATTACACACTTGTTATCTCAAACTGTAAAATGAACCTCAACTTTTTTCGAAGTATTGAAGCCAAACTAAATATTTGCAGCTTAGCTGCCTTCTACATTAGTCATCCAATGCTTGTTAGGTCTGCTGAATCCATTCTCTAGTTATGCCCCTTGCACTGTTCATGCTCTTTCGGGGACCATGATTTTTAGTGCCCAGTGGTCGTAATGAATAGTGTAAGGTATGGTAACAAGGCATGTAGTTGGGCTAGTTGGTGGTACATACTGTTTGGTGGGAACAGCGCAAAAAGACGTAGGACCACTACGAAGAACTGGTGCTACGTCGCACATGGTGGGAACAGCGCCCTGTCTGTGTGTTTCTTTGTACTGGTCCTACGTCTTTTTTGCGCTGTTCCCACCAAACAGTAAGGTATAATGCCTGGAATGCGTCTTTGACTGGTGTGTCTGGCATTCTATACTGCTCGTGCATCGAAAGTGATCCCAGAGTTGCAAATCTGGTGGTTTCTCCTACGCGTTTCAGCAAAGACGAAATGCAAGTGTCGCTTTCGTTCAGCGTCCCAGTTCCTGGCCACTAATCCTTCCGTGGACTGCCAAGCTGACGGACACACCAGAAAAGGGTTCTGCTTTCTCCAGCTCCCCTGCTGCGCCACGGCCAAGATCGCGGCAGGGTACAGCACGCCACAACTGTGACGTCATCGAATGGAAATTGAGGAACCGTAAATGAAGACACGACCAGCACACCAGTCGGAGAGCTGTTCCTTTAAAGGCCTATTAGTGTATTGGAACATTCCAATGAACCAATACACCAGCAGGCCTCTATATGGACTGGTACAGTGATGTGATCGGCCAAGGCCATTTTGGAGCGCCTTTTGGAGCAGCCAAAACAGTGTTTTGAAGCAGCAAATGTGGCCTCTGGAGCAGCCAAAACAGTGTTTCGAGGCAGCAAAAGTGGCTCTTTATGGGAAGATCGGTGGCCGAGTGGGTTAGCGCACACAAGCTCGGAGCACGTGAAGCGAAAGCTCACGCTGCGGAATCGAAGGATCCTGGGTTCAATCCCCACCCCTGCTCGTTTCGATCTGGATGAGCATCGTACCGGCGTGTGGTCGTGTGCACGTTAAAGACCCCAGGCTAGCGGTTGTACTGCACTGGCTAAATTGCTCATCTACAGCGAGTGACTCGTCGCAACTTTGAAATGGTGGGACCAACTACACGCTGTATAAGTATCTACACAACCCCAATTATAAAAGTGGCTTTTGGAGCAGATATTCTTAGAAAAATAAAAATATTTGTTTTAAGTGCTAGACAAACGAAGGGCACTTTTTGTTGTCTTGTGACGGAACTCGCTGCTTGTGTTTTTACTGCTGAGTCATCCCACAAGTGTACAGCGCTGTAGGTGTTGCCGAGCAATTCCAAAAACCACTTGCCACCGTTTTACTTGTTCCCGATATGCCAGATTTTCGTCAAAAGTAAACAAACGTAAAACAATAAATTGCAGGTGTCCCGGCTGGTGCCTTTGTTGTGCAATCATGTTCGCATGCATGTGAGGGCAACTTCGGCAGGCTTGCAGTTGCACGTGCTTCGTCGCACAAGCGGAAACAACAGCTGTTCGATCAAAACCAAAACCATGCCACTCCGCTCTGTCGCCAACTGGTTCCCAAAATTGTATGCAAAATGTAACTGCCCAGCATACAATTAGAAAAGTCCAGCAGCGCATGCTTGCCAGGCCCGCAGGCAAGGTACAAGCTAAACAGACAGAAAAAAAGAACTTCAGTGCATCGATGCAAGACATCGCGAGCCAGGGTCAAAAAGTTCTTGGAGCGCTTTGTGCAACGACTGAACTCGAGGCAAACAAGCGCGCTGTGCAGGTTCAGCGTGCAGACATTGCCTTCTTTGCTTTAGCTCACTTCTCTTCAACTTTCTTTTGCAGCAGATTTTTCACGTACCGGGGTCTCTCTCGAAAGAAAGCCCACCGAGAGAAACCTAGGTAATCAATACTTCGACACAGCAGTCTTTGAGTTAAAGAGGGATTTGTGTAGTAGCATATAATTTAAAGAACAGGAATGTTGATGAACATGTGGCGGTTATTACGTTTCAGTTTAAAAAGCGCCATATCTGCAGCGACGTGAGGACGGCAACACGCTAGCGTCGGAGCATCCGCACATGCCCGCATCTACCGTTGAGAAATTGCTCCTTTGGCGCAGACTACCCTATTCTGGCAAAAAATGGATAATCCGCGCATTTTGCCCATATTTTGGCAAAATATGGGCAAAATATGGGATGACCCATTATTTGGCGATTGGCACAGCAATCACATCACTGCCAGTACACCAATAAGCCTCAATTGGGCATATACACCAATAGTATTCTTATGGGCCAAAAGGTCCCACCTATCGGTTATGATAGTATTCTATAGGTCTATAGGTTTACTGGACCATAATGTAATACAGGTAGGATCCTCTATTGAAATTTTTGCTAGGGTACCCTCCCCCGACAGATTGCCCATCCCGTTTTTCTGGCTAAATATTCGTAACATAAAAATTCCGAAACATCGCCCACCCTTCCTTTCCCGTCGGATGTCACGCGATGTCCGACAGGAATCGCATGAACCACGCAATCTGCGGTACCGGTACGTCTGACAAGCGAGTTTACAGCGGGTTCCTGCGTTTTCAGGCAGCGCCAGAAGAGTGAGAGCCCAAGGTTCTGCCCTGTCTCGTTGCAACTTGGCAAAGCGTGAACGATAATCCCCACATTGCATGCTGACGGCTTCGAAATGCGCTGCGTATACGAGCGCAACGCACACATATTGGAGCATGACGCAACGAAAAGCCCGATACTTATTCACAGTAAAAGCTAGGGATGCCGCGAACTTTTTTCGAACCGAAGTTTCGATGATCGAATCAAGCGGTTCGAAAGATTTCGAATTTTCGAACTTGTTAAACTAAGAAGTTCGACGCTTTTCGAACCATCTAACTTACTACGCTAAAAAATCCAATCCTTTTCGAACTTTCGAACTTATCACGCTGCAAAATTTGATACTTGTCGAACTTTATGGACCAAAGAATTCAATAATTTTCGAACTTTCGAACTTCTTGCACTAAAAAGTTTGAAGCTTTTTGAACTTTCGAACTTCCTACGCTAAGGAATTCGACAATTTTCGAACTTATTTATCAAGAGAATTCGAAAAGGTTCGAACTTTCAAATCCTGAAAAGTCAAAAGTTCGACGAACTTCGAACTTTTAGGGTAAAAGTTCGACGTTCGTCGAACTTCGAAAGACCGGCGGACAGTTTCATTTGAATTCAAGTAGTGAGGTACATTCTTATTTTTTTTCTCTCGAATTTTTACATGCGGTGCTGCGTTCAGTGTTGCCAACTCAAAAATGGAAAACCCGCAGTCGGAATCCCGAAAACCGCTAAAAAACCGCTAAATCCAAAACACAACACAAAAATGACTTTTTTACATTTTTTTTGCTTTAATTTTCTCCCAAAGGTATAATAACAGTATAGATCAATCAATGCCATCTGAAAGGAAGCTTTCCTTTTGTTTTGACTAGAAATCTGTCACGCCAAGAAGTCCCTTCGTTTATAAAAAGATGTCGTCTGCTTCATCGTCATCTTGGTATTGTTGATCGCAAGTGCCACTGGTTCCTGGTGTACCACCGCTGTCTTTACCAAGGTAAGCCTCCATTGTGCCGATTTTTCTTACAACATCCGATGGGAGTTCGTAGTTAGAACAACATTTGTTCTCTCTTCGGAGACCAGCCCTCACCGTCAAAATGGCAGTGGTCATCTCCGTAGACATCCTGTTTCTCTGCTTAGATTTGACGATGTTCATCTGGCTGAACACCCGCTCAACCTCCGCGTTCGACCAAGGCAAAACAAGTGTCGCCAAAGCAAAATCAGCAAGGTCAAGAAAAGGGTTTGTGTTGGAGGCGTCCCTGTACTTTTTGACCTCGTCCCAGAAGGCGACAGTTGTGTCAAGTTTGTTCCAGCGAACAAGAGTGAGTTTGTCCCACTGAAGCTCGATCGCTGCAATTTTTTCTTGTGGCAACTTCATGAATTCCATGAGGGGCACCAGCGACTCCTTCACAGCGCACAAGGCGTTCCCAACTGAGAGCAGGGAAACCTGCCTCAGTATCCGAACGTTGTCTGGTAGCCTCTGCTGGAGCTGCCTCACGAGGTGGTACAGGAAAGCGATGCACCGTTCTCTAAATACTCGTTCCGATTCTTCAGAGAAGCCAGTTTTTCTCAGGTCTTGGAGCGTCCTTTCAACTTCATAGCCGAGGTTGGCTCTCGGATCAACGTAGGCGTCGACGCTTGCACTCAGTGGGTCCACTTGACACGTGGGCAGAACAAGCTTTTTCGTCAGGCCTTCAGTTAGCAGTGTCAGATCGCTTAGCAGCTTCAGGCTATCAGCCGAGTTAGACTCAAAGCCTTGTTAACCCTTTGCACTTCCGAGAGAATAGGTTTCACAAAAACGAGGTAGGCCAAGTTTGTCGGGTCGCGCATCATGGAATGCAGGAGTTCTGCAGTGTAGCACTTTTCAGACATTCTTGCTTCGCCGAAATGTGACTTCAGCGCCTCCCACTGGTCGAGGACTCTTCGGACTGCTGTTTCAATGGACAGCCACCTCGTTGAGCAGGACTGTACTATCTTGAGCGGATCATGTCCATCGTACAGGGCTCGGTAGAGATCGCGGTAGGACTGTTGCCTTGATGGCGACCGGCTAAACCAGTTGTAGATCTCACTCACCAAAAACTCGAGATTTCTCGGAAGAGCTTCGGCGACGGCACTTGAAACTGCCAAATTCAGCGAATGACAGACGCACCTCACCAAAAGGAGGTTGGGAACATCCGCCTTAAGCTTCTGATACACACCGTTGTTGACTCCGATCATCACACTTGCATTGTCCGTTCCTATTCCCACCATCCTCTGCAGATCGATGCCAAACTGAGCTAAGCACATTTTCACTGCGTCTACAATGGACTGAGCTTTCGAGTCGGTGAGTTCCACTAAGCTCAGAAAGGTAGAGACCACCTTGCCAGCCTTCTCGCTGTAGTAGACGATAACGACGCCCAACAGCTTGGTCACCGATATGTCCGTTGATTCGTCTAGGATCAGGCTGTAGCTTCCAGATCCTAGGTCGGAAAGCAACTCGTCAACAAAGTGAAGAGAGAGGACGTTCTTTATCAGTGCACTGCACTTTGACCGATGAAGCTGGAGGTGCTTAGCCCCTTCGCTGTCCCGAAACTGATTACGGCACAGTTCACCCAGGTGATCCGAAGCCAGCATTGCGGAGTGAGCGCAAATGAACATGGCAAGGGACCCTTCAGCAGTGCGTGACCGGTCAGACTTCCTTTCAACTTGTAGAGTCGTCTGCCTGCCAGAGGAGAAAGGTGCAGCGGCCGAAACATGCTTCTTCGTTGCAGCGTGCGCGACCAAATCCACGTGCTTCGCGGATAGTTCCGTTCTGCAATAGCGGCACCTGGCTCGTCTGCTATCACCAGGAACCTCCAGTAGCCAGTCTTTAAGTTTGGGGTCTTGTAGCCAGTCTTTTCTAAACTTTTGAGCGTACTTCACCGGGCCCATTTCACGAAGCAGTTACGAAAACGTCAAAGGAACATGGGAGCATTCACGCTGTTCAAACGTTCGCGCACAAAACAGGGAGGCATGTTCCGATATTCGACGCCTTAATGTTTTGATGACGTCACAGGCGTAACTCTAACAACCCAGAACCTTACTGAGAGTAAGCAAAGACGACTGTGGCTGATTATGGATGTGACAGGTGCATAGTTGACAGTAAATTGATATAAAACTTCTATACCTCTAAAAAACCTCCAAGATTACATAAAACCCGCTAAAAATCCCGCCGCCCGCAAAACAATAATTTATCCCGCTAAACAGAACCAAAAACCGCTAAGTTTAGCGGGAAAACCGCTAAATTGGCAACACTGGCTGCGTTCCTTACGAAAGACGATGCCGTTTATTAAAAGGGATACTACATCGAAATTTCAGCGCTCATTTTTTTGTCTATATCTGTTCAAAAGAGCAGTATCACATGGAACATACCAATATCTTGTTAAAAAAAGTCTCGAAAAGGAATTTTAAAACGAATTAAACGATTAGCAAAGAGCACCTGGTGGATGTCGCTAACGCCTCGTTTGTAATGCTCGTCTAGGAACCTTGACAGCTAGTGACGGAGGTTGTCTCGCCTCCGGCCACGACGAGAGAAGGGGGGAAGGAGGAACTCCCCTCTTCCCGAGAATCCCTTTTGTGTGTCGCAGAAGCCGCTATTGTCCCCCTACAAGATTATAGAAGATAAACCCGTCACTCAAAATTCGTACAAAAGCAGCCGCTTCGGCGGCTGGAACTAGGCCATCCTCTCGGCGTCAGCCTCGCCGTAGCTTTGCTCGTCTCGAGACGACCTACGTCACGATTGCGTTGGATGTCACGTGCTCTAAGCTGGGCCTTCTCCGAGCGCTTGCCAGAGTGGGCCGTTTATAACGAAAAATACAGCCACCAGGCTCAAAATACAAACGTGCGATTGTCATTTACGGATATTGTGGATCATATTCAACCTTTTTTTGAACAAGACGGGAATATTTCAAATTTCATTGAAGTATCCCTTTAAATGTTCTGGCATGCTTAGTTTTAAAGAAATAATTTTCCGAAAGGGCGAGGAAGGACGACGAGTTTTTCACGATTGACGTTTGTGCCATATTTGAACCGCGCCATAGCCGAAGCTATATATTTATGGTAGAGATGTTAAACTTTTTAAGAATGATCTATGTATAGCCTAGGTAAGGGTCGTCTTAAGATTTGATTATTGTTATTCGAGGTGAGTTTTGAAGAAATGTCCAAACATGTATCTACTAGCAATTATACCCTAAACTTGGTATTTATTGTCGTCTTAGAAGTTGTTCGAGATATTGCATTTAAATTAACACCACAGAAAGTACATATCATTGCTATCTGCAGAATACAAAATTATGTATTTATTGTTTTTTCACGTTAAGGAATAAATTAACTCATGGGAGAAGGTTTCTAATATTGTTCAAAAAAAGAAAACATTTTTTTTTTTTTCGCTTCACGTTCCTGGGACGTGTTTCTTTTACCCTGTGCACATTTTGGTAGGAGAAACTTGTTTCGAAGTTCTGAGCCTCTGAATATGCAAGAATACAACACTTCCGGCGAATTCTTGATAGTTTTTTTTTTTTTTTTTCCAGCTTTTTATCCCCGCATTTATTGTTATGCTTATTTTTTTTTATTTTTTTATTAATGGCACAGTTATTCAAATTGAAAAGGCATAGCTTTGAACTTCCGAACCACTAAGCATGTGACAAGTAATGCCTTCTGACGAGTTTCCGACAATGACCACCTACGCGACAGTAGCTATACATATTCATAAATAATTTCAGATTAAAATAAGCTCGACCACGCCCTCTTTTCCCGTATTCTTTTCTTTGACAGTGCGATATATCCGGAAGGGGAGGAAGAGGGGCTAAAGACCCCCCCCCCCCGCTTTTCCTCTTCGCACGCCACTTGTATGGTAGAACGCTTCTCGACCTGGAGTTGTGTCGGCTTCTGTGCTTTTTGCGAGGCGATTCCTCCGTCCCGGAAAATAAAGCTCCAGGACAATTACAAACTTAACTTACAATATGCCAGCGTCACTCGGGCGGCGTACGATCAAATTACTACAAGCGCGCAAGGGGTGGGGTGGGGGGGGGTAGTTAGCCAGGTCGCTTCAAGGTTTTTCCGAGCCTCAACCTCCTGCCCGGACCTGGCCGTTTCGAACTGGATGAGTATCGTAAAACAGTGCGGTCGCGTGATCACTACCGCGTGATGCACGTTAGAGACCCCCCCCCCCAGGCTGGCGGTCACAATACCTGATCTCTGGTCTCATGTGTGATCGAAAGTTCGAATTCGAACCTTGGTCGATACGAAAATATCGAAATTTTTCGAATTCGAACTTCAGCTCACTTCGAAAATATCGAAACCTTTCGAAATCGAACCTAGGGTGGTTCGCGACATCCTTAGTAAAAGCGCACTCCGGTGATACGTAGTCACATTCCGATTGGCCCGCCAGGGCCGTAGATTCCGCCGTACTGGCATGTTATGCGATCAACGGCTTCCTGGCCTACCCAGCATTTCTTGCTCCACACACTAGACTGAGCAGCGCCACCAGAGTAATAGCTCACGTTTGAACAATGCAGTCGCCACTCCCAGGTATACCTAATGTTTCTTGTTTCAGTCGCTAGACAGCGCCAAACCACATAGCATTGCAGGTTGCTTTTATTGCATTGAGAAATTCGAATCTGCTACATCCGCAATCTGCGGTATTTGTTCCCAAAAGATGCAAGTTATCGACGGGTTTCCGTGGGTCCTTTGCACCGTGAAACGCGAATTAGCTGCGTCTGCAACCTGCGGTATTCTTTCCCATGGCACACGTGTTCGTAGCGAATTCCCGTGTTTAATGCATCATGAAGAGTGCGTTTGCCGTGTCCGCGATCTGCGGTATCAGTTCCCATGTCCGCGGTCTGCGGTATCAGTTCCCATGTCACGTGGTTTGTAGCAGGCGCCCCCATGTTTATTATTCATATTTTAGAAAGTTTTGCCGTCGCATCACCAAAGATAGCCCGCATCATGTTTTTCACCATTTTTGTTCATTTTGGGTGGGCTTTCTTACGTAATTTTACAAGATAGGGGGTATTTACTAGACGTCATATTTGAGGGAAATGTTTAGGACGCATGCTCAGAAAGAGCTCACGCTAATAGGCTGCTAAGACCGACAATCTTGATGGTGCGGAATGAGCTTGGCAAAAGAACTGTAGAAGCTCATCATCAGTATGCGCTCAGCAGTTGCGCACACAGCTATGGCCGCCAGTGAATACTCCCTCCCAAGCAGCACAAATGTCCCATGAACGTCCAAAGGAGAACCCTGGAACTTCCTAAGGACATTCACAGGACTAAGTGTGCTACTAAGGTATACGGAGCAATCCACTTACATTGATAATAAGAAAACCTGAACATTCAGTCGTTACAACTGGTCATCGTTGTATTTGAACTAGAAACTGGGTGTTTCTAGTCTACAAATTTTAGAAACTGATCGCTATAAGCAGTACATCGTTATTTCTGGTATCGTTATAAGTGGGTTGCATTGTAGTTCCAAATATGAACCTGCCAAGCGTCATCAAAAACCCCCAAATCAGTCATTTCTACGAGGACGTAAAGCACATGGGGAGTGCGGAAGTGCGCCAAAGTTCCCACATGTGCAACAGGCAATCCGAAAAATGCTAATGATAAGAAAATCATGCGCATTTTTGCATCGCAAGCCTTCTATCTGCTGAACGGGTGGAAGCTTTAGAGCACCCACGCCCTTCCCACAAGCGTAAAGCTTCATAAAATTGGCTGATGAGGTGCTTTCGAAGACGTCCTGTCAGTTTCTAATGAGAACAGTTAATATTTTCATTAATTAAAAAGCAAATGAGTAAGTTTTATTTAATTATTTAGCTAATTAGCATGTTTTCTGAAATCGCTGAAACTCACCTTGACTGGCAGTTTGTTCCCGAGATTTTTTTTTTGCTTAACCAATTTATTTGTCGGAAGTTTTGAAACTATTTGAAGAAACACCTGGTATAATCTTGAAAGCAGTAAGCAAAAGATATTTTTTGAGAAGTAGACGTCAGTAGAAGCAACTAAAGTAAAGTGCATTTATTTATTCAATTATCCACTTAAAACATACATACAACATAGCAAAGTCAAGAATCTGACAATCATAACCTCCCCAGCTTGTTTTCAATGTATTCAAGGATTACGAGTAAACTATGTGACATACCAAACAGGTCAAACTGCTAATACACATTGTTTAAAAAATAAATACAGAATTGTTTATAGCCCCATCTCTAATATAGACGCCCAAGGAGTTCCAAGTTGCAGGAGTCTGATGATGGGAGGACTGGAACACAGCAAAGTCCTCTGACAATGGTTCCACACCAGGTGCGGCTTTAAATGTAATGCACTGACTCGCATCCAACATAATTTAAAAAAAGCAGAGTTTCTTACTTTGAAACCAAAATGCAGCCTTTTCGATATAGAAAGGTGCTGCAAATAAAATAGCATGGCAAAACAAAGTATAGCATCATAACATGTGATTGTTATCCAAAGAATGCTCCAGCTCTTCCTTTCTATTTCAGGATCTAGCAATACTTCACTCATAATCATGTCACAACAGACACCTCATCTCTGACAGACATTTCTTTTTATCAATAAGTAGCCATGTGAGAGGAATGTAGAACATTTTCCATTCTTTATATACAAAAATAGTGAGATGATGGTTCAGTTCTTGTAAAAACTGATGTTTGATCATAATGTACTAGTACATGTCACTCTTTTTAACAAAAACACACAACAGTCGCCGACAAGGTGAGAACAGTAGATAGGAGCTTCAGTTGTCCCGTCAGAGCACGAGCTTACTTTCGACAAGGCTTTGGCATCTCGCACACCTCGAGAGCGGGCACAGGTTTGTAATAAAATTTATACACAAGTCATGCGCTTCTAAGCTCCTACTTCATCTGAAGCCAGTTCACAGGTATCAAATGCATAGCCTCAAACTCATAACAATTTTCAAGTGTTTCGCTTTTGAAGACATTTATGACAATGCTAGGAAGACACCCTGTGAAACTCATCAACAGGTGATGCACTGTAGGGCATTCATCCTGTATGAACCGCCTGGTGAGCATTCAAGTGTTGCTCATCGGTGAATGCCACGGTACAAGTGCTGCATTTGTAGATTGTACCCTTGTAATTTGAAAGGAGATTCAAGGGAAGCTTCAACTGAAAAAAAAGCTTAGATTGAAGAGGCAAGTTCACTTTAAATGCTCTTGGGTGGAGGGGACATTTGGATAGACTTTCACTTTTGTGAACAGCCTGGTGAGCATTCAGGTGCTCTTGGTCAGTGACTGCTATAGCATGAGTTCCAAGTTTGGAGGCCAGTTCATCTCGGTGAATCTTTCCATGAGCACTCAAATGCGACTCCCTGCAAAGTCCTTCTGAGGAGGTTTGGCATATGACTCGATTTCTGACCAAGTGACTCTGTTGACGACCTACAGATTGATATTTCTGTACAAACTCTGCGTCAAGGGTTTCGCATTTGTATGGCACCTTGCCTTTGTGAAGCCTTTCGTGAAAACTCGAGCTTGATTTTACTCTGAACTCTTTTAGGCAGGTGCCAGGTTTAAGTAGCCTTGCACCTTTATGCATAGCCTGGGGCCTACTTGGGCCTACTTCCTGTCCAAAAACTTTGTCACACATGTCAGATCTGCTAGTTTCTTTACACTCATTAACTGTTTTGTGACTACTAATGTGTGACTTCTGACAGATGTCTCTTAGACAAGTTGTTTCATTTTTATGAAGTTTTTCATGAACATCCAAGTAACACTTCGTAAGGAATAATTTCGGACAGGTGGGGCATTTATAAGCCACAGGCACATGAATAGGTTCGTGAACATTCATCTTAGACCGAAAACAAAATTCTTCCGAAGAGGTGGAGCATGTGAACGGCTTTGGGCCCGCATGAATTAGCTCATGATTGGTCAAGTGCTGTTTCTTTGCAAATGCTCCTTCAAGGGTTCCATATTTGAAGGTCTTTTCAGCTCTGTGGTAAAGACTCTTGTGAACACTCAGGGAAGCTTTGCTACGGTACCAATTTGCACACGAGGGGCACTTAAACGGCTTTTCATCACTGTGAGATAGCTTGTGCACGGTCAAGCGTGACTTTATGTGAAATGCTTTATGGCAGATGGGGCATTTAAATGGCCTTCATCGCTGTGAGATATCTTGTGCTTTGTCAAGCTTGACTTTATTTTAAAGGCTTTAGGGCAGCTGGGGCATTTAAACGGCCTTTCATCACTGTGAGATAGCTTGTGCACGGTCAAGCTTGACTTTATGTGAAATGCTTTATGGCAGATGGGGCATTTAAATGGCCTTTCATCGCTGTGAGATATCTTGTGCTTTGTCAAGTTTGACTTTATTTTAAATGCTTTATGGCAGCTGGGGCATTTAAACGGCCTTTCATCACTGTGAGATAGCTTGTGCTTTGTCAAGTTTGACTTTAATTTAAATGCTTTATGGCAGCTGGGGCATTTAAACGGCCTTTCATCACTGTGAGATAGCTTGTGCTTCGTCAAGCGTGACTTTATTGTAAATGCTTTAGGGCAGCTGGGGCATTTAAACAGCCTTTCATCGCTGTGAGATAGCTTGTGCACAATCAAGTTTGACTTTATTTTAAATGCTTTAGGGCAGCTGGGACATTTAAGTGGCCTTTCATGACTGTGAGATATCTTGTGCACAGTCAAGTTTGACCTTATTTTAAATGCTTTATGGCAGCTGGGGCATTTAAACGGCCTTTCATCACTGTGAGATAGCTTGTGCACGGTCAAGCGTGACTTTATGTGAAATGCTTTATGGCAGATGGGGCATTTAAATGGCCTTTCATCGCTGTGAGATATCTTGTGCTTTGTCAAGCTTGACTTTACTTTAAAGGCTTTAGGGCAGCTGGGGCATTTAAACGGCCTTTCATCACTGTGAGATAGCTTGTGCACGGTCAAGCTTGAATTTATGTGAAATGCTTTATGGCAGATGGGGCATTTAAATGGCCTTTCATCGCTGTGAGATTTCTTGTGCTTTGTCAAGTTTGACTTTATTTTAAATGCTTTATGGCAGCTGGGGCATTTAAACGGCCTTTCATCACTGTGAGATAGCTTGTGCTTCGTCAAGCGTGACTTTATTGTAAATGCTTTAGGGCAGCTGGGGCATTTAAACGGCCTTTCATCGCTGTGAGATAGCTTGTGCACAATCAAGTTTGACCTTATTTTAAATGCTTTATGGCAGCTGGGGCATTTAAACGGCCTTTCATTACTGTGAGATATCTTGTGCTTCGTCAAGCGTGACTTTGTTTTAAATGCTTTAGGGCAGCTGGGGCATTTAAAGGGCCTTTCATCAGTGTGAACCCTTTCACAAGTAGTTAAGCAACGGCTCTCAGACCCTTTTTCCGTCTGGGTGCCTTCAATCACAATGATCTTGCTTGTGGAGATGCTGGACCAGGTTCCGAAAGAACAGCCATCTCTTGGATTCACCTGTTCGTCCAGACATTCCTTGACCAATCGTCCCCGGGAAGAGGACAAGCTGCGGCTTCCTCCGCAGTCGGAGCTCTCCTCTGCCACATCGACCGTCTCTGTTGAGAAGACAGAATAGACAAGTTCCATTGTTTCCAACTGAGGAAGGGGAAAAGTTACATATCCCATACAGGAGACAGCTGTACATATGTCAAAGACCTGCAGTAAACCCTGAACAATTAAAAACTTAAGCAGATTGGAATAGTTTAAAATTAACTGCAACGAAAAAAAAAGAAAACGCTCGACCTACGTTATGTTATACACCAACACGTCCGGAAGGCCGCGCATGCGCGGTAGCTATGTGGGCAAAAGCAGCCCGGCTCTCCGTGTTTTCGCCATTGCGTGCTATGGCGTGCGCTCGTTGTTGACGTTGTAGGGACGCTTGTATCTTTATTTGTGCGTCGTATTTCCTCACAACGTATGTCGTATGCTATGCCCGACTATTTGAGCTCGTTGCCCGAGCCTGAACGGCAGCGGTATCGAAACAAACTGTGCGTAGACGGCGTTGCCTACGAGGATCCGTACGCCGTAAACAAGGCCTGCTGGACTTCCGACGTAAAGTTGCTGCCACCGAAGACGACGGCTCACGTCGTCGTTTATTTAGTTTTTTCGCCAAGCCAGTTCACGGCCAACACGGTGCAGGCATACAAGTCTCTCGAGGCCTACGATTACTTTGAGTCGGTTTCCGCACTGCCGGCGGGATCAGCAGACTCTGGGTCTGCGGAAATGTGTGTATTCATTAATTGATTAAATACGCACAGCGTCTTCAAGTCAAGATATGATATTTTTCCTACCCTCGACCTCAAGGCATGACAAGCAGTAACGCTTTGTCCGTTCTGCAGTCTTGGCGGTAACACGTTACAAGTAACGGCGTTGTTGGTAACGCGTTACTTTTTTCAGTAACGTGATAACCTACTCGTTACATTTTCGACACAGTAACGGGTAACATACTTACGTTACTATTTCAAGTAACGTAGTTACGTTACTCGTTACTACTTCCCAAGTCTTAAAGAAATTACACTTCAATTTTTTCCGTGTTTTAGGTGTCAAGCCATGTTTTTCTTTGCGTTTTTTCTCGTGAGTATTTAGGTGAAACCGTAAAAAGAGATAAAGTAATTATGTTCAGTTTCCGCATGAACATAATGTTTCTTGATATATGACCTGTATCGTCAAAACCGTAAAACGCGTTAAATCATAATTTTAAAAAGTACTGTAGAACCCTTTATTTTCGCGGCCCCTATTTTTCGCGAATCGGTCACAGAGGACATAATCGCGGCCACTAAATTTCGCGAAATCCAGGCGCCTGCATTGAAACTCTTAAGGTTCTAATTTTTCGCGTGCCCTTAAATTTCGCGAATTCTTCAATTCGCGAAATTCGCGAAAATTAAGGGCTCGCGAACATTAAGGGTTTTACAGTAACGCAGAAGTAACGTGCGTTACTTTTTATCGGTAGCTTTCACGCATTCCTTTTATTTTTAGGTAACGTAGCTCAGTAACGCGTACCTTTTACTTGCAAGTAACGAGTAACGTATTTCATTACTTTTTTTCGGTAACGCCTACAACACTGCCGTTCTGTCTCCGATCCCCTTCTGCTGGGTAGCACGGGCGTAGCGAGCCTCCGACGAGCGCTTGGCCGATGCTTTGTGCGCGAACACCATGGGAACAAAATCCGGGTGGTCTCGATCAGACAACGGGTTCCCAGCAAGCCTCAGGACAGAGATTGAAATGGAAGCCGCACATGCCTTCAAGAAAGTGTTTGCAAGCACAAACGGTCGTTCGCGCGAGGCGACCATTCTTTTCGATCCACGGATATTATCCACCTTCTATGGCTTTCCGAGTCTGCCGGGAACTTGTGGAAACTCACTCCGCTGCTTTTCTTGCACATTTCGGTGCAATTAACGGCAACACAGCTTTGCGGCATGCTGAAATGCTATGATGCCCATGCGAAACGTGCGCACTTTTGCCCACACCCCCCGGCTCCGGCGCGATCGCAGCGCCGCCGCAGCTCCGTGACGTCAAGCCCGCGTGTCGGTCTATAGAGATTTATATACAGCAGAACCCTAGACATATTTTTTTATTGAACCATAAATAAAAAAGTATACACAAACTCAACTCTCCTACGTCACGCCGAGGTGGTGGCGCGTCGGGCGCACTTCCGGTCTGGGGCGGTGGGCAGAAGTCGCCGTGCGAGACATGCATTCCTGTGTTCTCTCGGAAGAAACCAGAGAAAAAACCTGCCTTCTCGTCAAAATGCTGCGTCGGGGGCTGTACCAAGAGAGCCTGGAAAGGTTTGAAGATCAGTTCTCATGTGTTTCTGCCCCCTCCGTTCGTCCGAGAACGTGGATAGTAGCCGTGAAACGGGCAAACCAGACGCTGTCGAGCTACGATTGCTTGTGCGGGCAACACTTCGTGGTCGCCAGATGTACTGTTAACGACTTAATTTTCACGGAGACCTAATTTTCGCGAATTTCGCGAATCGCCTCCAATTTGCGAAAAATAGGTCCCGCGAACGATTTCGGTAAAATGTATACACATTGGAGCCTATATTGAGATCCCACAGCGTCACGAAAATTAGAACCCGCGAATTATTCGAAAACTTCAGCTTTGACCTAAAACGTGATAAACTGAGCCCGCAAAAAATAAGTCGTTTACAGTATTTATTTTGTTCCAACATGAACGAGAGAAAACCGCCAAGTTGTCCGGACCACCCACGGGTTCAGTACGTCTTCAAATTCACACGGCCGTCTGATCGTTCGAACTTTCGTCTGCTCTTTCAAACTTGTCTGCTTTTTGTCGTTTGCTCGTTCAAACAAAAGCGGCCCGTAGACCAAACTTTGACCCGGTGATTGCAACAAGAAGTAATTGCAGGCCTCAAAAGACTAAGGTAGGCTCGGTGTAAACAGTAGATACAAGGTGTTGATCATTGGTACCAGTGGCCATCACCGACTTGTTACGCTTGGTCTGTTCCCGCTTCCGATTTTCAGTATCGCCGTCGATCATCGCCGCTACCTTCTACACTTTTGCAGCACAACGACGTCGCGACCGAAAATAGCTAGAAGAATCTCATCATGGTTTTGGAGTCCATTCTGCGGCGTTCATGAGAATGAATCGCCACACGTCAAATTATTTACGCAAAGTTTAGCGGCGTAACGAGCCTTGATAATTTTGCTCAGGCGATTAAAGTGGTAAGACATTGCTATGAGGACATAGAATCGACCATTCCAACGCGAAAAAGAGTATGCAGACTCACACAGACGCCGACAACGTGACATTCCAATGGTTTGTTGACGCGGGACGCGGTGCTTCTTGCCCGCACTCCATTGCGCATGCGTTCAAACTGTCGTCTGCTCTTTCAAAATTGTCTGCTTTTTGTCGTCAGCTCGTTCAAACGACAGCGGCCCGTAAACTAAACATTGACCCGGTAATTGCTATGAGAACTAAGTGCAGGCCTCAAAACACTTTTGAAGGTTGGTTGGGGTAAGTAGGCTAAGTGTAAACAGTAGATACAAGAAGATGTTGATCATTGTTACCAGTGGCCATCACCGACTTGTAATGCCCGATTCTACTTGTGGTTTTCAGTATCGACGTCCACCATCTCAGCTACGGTCCAAGCTTTTGCAGCCCGAGCGACGTTGCGACTGAAAATAGCGAGCAGAATCTCATTGTGGGAGTCAGGCTTTAGCGCCCATTCTGCGGCGTCCACGTGAAATGAATCGCCGCGCGTCACATTATTCACGCAAAGCTTTGCCTCGTAAATTTTGCTGAAGCCGCTCAAGTAGTCAGATTGTTAGGAGGACGTAGAGTCAACAATTCAAACGCGAAAAAGAGCACCGGGACTCCCACCGACGCCGACAACAACGCAATTCAGTGGTTTGTTTATGGGCGACGGCGAGCTTCTTGCCCACCGTCCACCGCGCATGCGCGGTGCCAGTGGCGTCCGCTAGGGGCGCTCCGGTTTGTTTGTAAACATGAGTTGGTGTATAGTATGGAACAAAAGAACAATGCCAATAAAGCTTTCGATAATACAGGAAGGGCTTATTTTCCAGTAATTCATTTCTCAAGGATGTTTGCACCTGTGAGCTACTGATTATTTGAATATTCCATAGAAACCTATGTACCATAAACATGATCCTCTGAGAAATCGCCCGTGCCACGTTTCTAGCTAAATATCCGTAGAGTTAAAATTCCAAAGTGTACCCCACCCCATTTGATTTATGCAATGTTAGATGCGGTTCATTCCAGAATGCTGAACAAACATGAGGTGCGTTTTTTTTTGTTTTTTTTTTTTGGTAGACGTCAGTGCAGGGGTTCTCGATTTCTCGAGAAAACTTGATTTCTCTTCATAGACAACCAGGGAACCCCTTTGGTACTTTGGAGCCTAGAAGCATTTTAAACAATAATGCAGAGTAAGGACTGTTTGGCTCATAATCATGCATCAATGGGAGCTCACATCTGCAAAAATGATGCTTAAAGGTTAACCGACAAGAAGACAGGAGGGAGCATATCCTCGCCAACCCTCGTTTTCTTCTCACCGTCTCTCCTGCAGCAAGAAGGATGGAAATAACCCCTCCTTTTCCCGTCGCCATTTAGGATTAGAAAGGATTAGTTCAGCGGCCACCTAGTAAACCCGCTGAAAAATGAAGCTGTGCCTCCAGTCTACCCCACTGTCCCTCTACCTTCACCTTGACACTCGGACTTGAAGAGCACTGCACTCTGTTTACCCCTAAGCCGACAGTGAGGTGGAAGCTAAGTGTTTGTTGGTCATGTGATCTGTCTACCTTTCACAACACTATTACGTGGCCCCCGCCCCCCCCCTACCCTTGCTCAGAGCGCGGGGTCAGAAAATGAAGTGGAAACGATTGTGCAAATAGCTTCCATCGCACTGTCGTGGGCATTCAATTGAAATTTCAAAACACAAGCTATGGGTTTGGAATATTTCCAACCAAAAAATTGTGAGCGAGAAATCTTTTCGAGCCAATTGAGCTAAAGGTTGATACGCGGGGAGCATTTTAGCATGGTCTTCTTGCTTCCTCTATTTCAGGGAATTTCTCGATTGCCCGGAAAATAGTCGCCACATCTCGATACAATTTCAATAGCCAGAGTCTCCAATTCGTAGACTTTTTTAAAGCTGGTCAGTCTAATCTACAGATCGCTATTTGCGACTCCAACTGTCTATAGGTGGTGGCACTTATTTTAAAAAACGGCGGTTATTGTAAGGGTCGGAGATGCATGCTGGTATACCGGTTGCTGAGGCTGTTCAGTGTGCTGGCTTCAGTGGGCGACACAAGTTATTACTGCTTATACGAGGAAGCTAGGGTGTTATGCATGCAGGTCACCTCTTTATCCTGAAAACAAAAACGGTGTTTTGCGTAATATTTATGCCACGAAGCACGTTATAATTCATGAAGAAACCCAAACTAACTTCTATTTTGGAATAAATTTCTCGGTATAGGTGTTAAGTTTGGTTTCTCTGCTAACTCAAGATGTGTCTCGTAGCGTAATTATTGGGATAAAGGATCTGTCAGTGGAAGCTTTATTTTGTGACATGCGTGTCAGATCCTGGCACCTGAAAACATTTACGAGTGTTCAGTGTCCCTTAAAGGGGTACTCCAGCGATTTGTTTATGGTTGCTGATTTACCAGCCCCCAAAGTATGGTGTCAAAATAAAAAGAATTTGCAAATGTATTGAATTTTCGAATTCTGTTCTCATCGTGTTTCTCAAACCGAGAGCCCCTACTGGCAATACTGAAGTGCGACGACAGAAATGGTACAAGGTGGGCAGTAAACAATGTTCCCAACTGATTACAAGACATTTGACGGTGGAAAAAGAATGCTTGAAAGCTCATTCACTGAGAAGTGCGAAAAAATGCTCAGCATATTCTGTTTAAGACTAACTGCGTGACCTGAAAGTCTTTACCTATTCTGAAGTCAGTACACTGGAGCGCATGGAAATTTAAATGTTGGTTTCGGCATCATCTTCATTTACCGTATTCTCAATAGCTACTTCGAATTTAGACAATAGATAGCATACTGTGAAGAGTAAAGCCCAGTTAATCAGAAAATGAAGTTTGTTTTGGTAGCTCAAAAAACTTCCAGAAAACTCCTTAAAGACAGGGTCTTCATACACCTTAGAGCTAACATAGAATATTGTACTTGTAGAAAAAATCTGTGCTGATAATACCTTTTTTTATTACAAAATTCAAACACCAACCAAGCCCTTCTATAGGGACCCTACGTTTCAAGGCCAATTCGGCCTCTTCTTCAGGGGCGACTACGGCTATGGCCATTGATTAGCAGTGTCTTTTTTCTTCTTCTTCTACGGCGAGTGTCTGGTCTTCTTCTTTTACGGCTGTGCCTTTTCAATAAAGTGACGAAGCCCGTTCACATAGGCAGATGGCAAAGCTCCGAGCGACATATTAATATTCTGTGGCGTGGTTTGAATATGCCATGATTCTAGGAACAGTCGTTTTCGAGGATTTTTTTCAACGTCAATGATGCAAGCGTTTTCAAAGTCAATAGGATGGTCCTTGGTTGGTGTTTGAATTTTGTAATAATTAATTACTCCCAACCAGACAGATCTCTGTCAAATGTTTACTTTTAAATTAATACCTTTTTGCGTGCTCTTGGCCGATTTTTCACACTCAGATAATTGTTATGTGAAATAATGAGCCACGTGCCCTTTAATGGATTTTTGGGCATTTAGATGGCTATTTGCTTTAGCATTATTCCCAGCACAAGAATAACAAAATCTATCCAAATTTTACAAAATATTGTCACGGGTGATGAGTTTAGAATATGTTCACAAAACGTATAAATTAAAAAAAAAAAACGCTGTTCTCAGCACAAAAACTCCCAAAACAGAAACCAAGACAGACAACAGAAGTGTTTCTAAGATAACTGGTGACACATAGGACTTTATATTACACCCACTGTGTATGTCTATCTTGATAATGATGTCAGTTTTTTATATGCTAAAAAGAAAACAAAATGATATTTCTGTAAAGACTATTATAGTTAAATGGCATATTTATGTGAAGGTGGCGTTCATTGGGGCCTACATTACTGCAATTTGTGTTAATAATACAAAGATATTTTATTACATAGTTTTTTAAGCTCTAATGTAATTTGTTGCTTATTGTCTGATTTCAAATTATGGCAATTCAAAGTTTGTAAATTATCCTCACTGGTGCCAAATGGAGCATTTTTAATTAACAAGTTATAAAATCGAAATAGTGTCAAATCAATTAAAACATTCTACCTAGTCTGAGAAATCCACGTAAAATTAAAATATTTGTCGGTAAAGGATACTGTGCTATCGAAGTCGCAACTCTTGACAATCAAACTTCCCAATTCGCCTCCAGTTCTCTCGAACCAAATGCCCCAAAATACAAAAAAAAAAATAATAATTCCGTCCTTTTTTTTTTTTTTTTTTAATTACAAAACTTTTTAGAACTATTGTTCTGCCAATCTCAGCCTTTCCAGTGAGAAGGAACGCCCAACCGCTTGCACGTCTCCTCGCTGCAGCACAGCTTCGTTGGTGTTGGAAAAAACGTGAAACAGTACTGTCGAGACCAGTTATAACGAAGTCAGTTATAAGGAAATAGCGGCTACAGCGAAGCGATCACGATTTCCCATTCTCTTTTGCACTTCGTTAACTGCAGTCGGTTATAACGAAATAGTGGATGTAGCGAAGTGATTTCAGATTCTCGTTGACTTCGTTATAACTGGTCTCAACAGTATTGAGGTTTAGTATTGCGTATATGAGCGAATGCAAGCACTTGTGCTTGTGTTAGCGTTGCATGTTCCACAATGCGAGTGCACGGAGACCAAAATTGCAGTTTCAAAATGGCCCATGACACTGACGCGCATGCGCTGCGTGGAGCACGCAACTCTAACGCAAACACGCAGCGCTCTCTAGTAAAGTACTAACCAATACCGGCTGCAGCACTGCATTGGGACAGTGAAGAGGGTTGCTTACATTCAGTAATGACTGTTCGCGAGCCATGATTGCGAGCTGTTCTGCCGTGCCCGCTGAGCAAAAGAACCAGGGCGCCTTCACTAGAGCACTTTCCGATTCCGCCGTGAGACAACGAGCAACAAACTGGAGGCACGAATATGTGGGATTGCCTTAAGTGCATTCGACAGTATACAACACCCTCTTGACCTGGTACAAAAATAGAAGGCCAGCATTCAAACAAATTGGCACCAAGTACCGGGCTTGCAGCGCTAAAGACGAAGTAGGCTGACTCTGAAAAACTAAACTCTGATAAAAAAAAAATAGATGTTTTCCTGCAGCTGGCTTTGTGGCGCAAGATCTAAGCATTCATGTTCTTTGCCTTCGGGGTTTCCTTCAAACCATGAGAACAAGGCAGCTTTTACTCGTTGCAGCTAATGATGATGACAAGGTTATGTTGACGATGACAAGGTAAAGTGCAGCCGAGCTTGCCTTGCTTCACAAAGCAGCCGTTGTTGTGTACTTCCAGGTCCAGCTGGGGGCAAGTCACTCTGTTGCAGTCATCTGAACGGAAACCTCCGCCCACTGGAGTGGGCAGTATCTCGTCCGGCACTGTTGGAGAGAATGAAACGCCACTGTTGCCGACAGTCAAAGTCGAAGAAAGGTGTGCGTCTCCTCACACGCCTTCACACGCAGCGAGAGGAAAATAAAACACATTTTTGTAATTTATTTGTCACGAGGGTACTCCGATATTCGCAAGAATGATGCCTCAATGCCTGTATTTCTCCCATCAATCGTTACTGGAGTGAATGGGATGACCATGTAGCAGGGGTCTCCAAACACGGGCCCACGGGCCAAACCAAGCCCGCGGAAGTCTTTTGACCAGCGCGCGGCTGTCCACATAGTTCCAATGAAGCCCGGCCCGTGGCTCGCTTTCAGCAGGCCTGCTGTTACCGGCGCAAAAATAAGCCCACATAAAGAAACGGTGTCGCAAAGCACACCAGTTGCGCAAATCAAGATACCATAAAAAAATACGTGAGAGAAATCTGCCCATCGATAAGGTGTGTCCTCTCGTCATATTGTCCATTGGACACTGTTATCACCAGCATCACCATTCTTAGTCCCCTGCTTCAAATATGTGTAACTGCATTAAAATTCCTTTGCCTTCCACGGGGCTGAAAGCAAGCTTTGGCCTTTTTTAGCAGGTCTGGGAGCAGCAAATATGCCCCTTTGGAGCAGTAAAAGCTCTGATTTGGAGCAGCTCTAAAGCTACAAAAGTCGAATTTCGTAGCGGCGTAAGTACATCTTGGAGCTGGTCACCCAGGTCAAACTTGGGGCTATAAATGCGGAGGTGTTCTTCTAACTACAAAAAAATATTGCAATAGAAAAGCATCTCCATCTGATGTTCCAGAACCATTTCCAAACATACCCTTTCCTTAAATATATTCATGTCCATAGCATAAAAAGCAAACAGCGTAATTGCAATTTATCTGAATGGCAGCAATTGAGAACTGTCCTGGTAGCGGGTTGGTTCCTCCTATGGATTTCCAATAGTAGGCATAGTCAACAAAAGAAGCACAACTTAATTAAGCCTCATGAAAACAAAACCATTTCAAGATGCAATAGTATGTTAGGTAATAAATCCCAATACTTACTGAAAATATTTTTCATTATTAGGAAATACAAATGCTCCAAGTCCCTGTTTAGCAAACGCAAGTGTATTCCAACAGTCAAGTTAGGGGGAGACACTACCTGGGCATGTCTACTTTTGAACTGCCCACTCAATCGGCGTGAAATTTGCAGGTGGTGTTTGTAGCCATATACAAGGAGGGCATGCAAAGTTTCAGCCCTGTGAACCAATTTTATGAGGTACTATACCCCCCGAACGCAGTCTTGTATGGAATCTGCTCAATGAATCTATCGTAGAGAAATGGTGTTGATCACCACATATTTTTCTGGTGGAATGCATACTGGAATGTGCCTTCAATGACCAACGACTTTGATTAAACTTGGTGGTTGTGTCCAAACCTTAGGAAACAGCCTGTAAAACAGAAAAGAGAGTGAGCGTGACTCAAACCGGCCAGTTCTCGATTGGCGGTTTTCCAGCGGAGAGAAACCGAATTTCGAGCCGCAAATTCTGTTCTGGGTAGTTGGGCTCTCATATGTCACGTAAAACTAAAAACCTCAGCGAACATAAATACCGTGTCAGTGTCCCTTTAAGCCCTTACTAGAACAAGCATGACTGAATAGAATTAAAAAAAAGCTTGTTTAGGAGTTTGATAAGAAGAAAAGTGACAGACGAAACATACCATGTTACAGATGAGGCAACCATTTATCGCTTTTGTTGTTATGTTTAGGACAGGAATGAGGAGTGCAGAAGCGGTCTCAGAAAAAGCAAACACCTTAAAGGTGCAAACAATAAAACAAAATTATGCCAAATGTTTGTTTCATTTTGTAGAGTAGTTATCACTTTCCCCAGAGATTAGATAAGAGGTGAACACATGCCAGTAGGCTTCTTGATACGTTTATATACCGTAAAGTACGAAAAAAAAAAAAAATAAACACCCACTCAAAATGAAAAGATAAATGGTAAAAAATATGGTTTAATGTTCGGGTAACAAAATGGAACACTTTTTATTTACCTGGTCCGGAGTAAATCTTGATCATTCCCGCTAGATGAAAATAGGCACTTGGCACCTGTTTTCATCAAACAAAAATTAACTGCTTTGATAGCCTTAAAAAAAAGTCTTTTTCGCATAGTTTTGGTGCAACATTTGTGCTAGGGAGCAGGATGGCACAGCGAAAGTGGATTGGCGCACAATGGCGCAGCACTTCCACCCCTGCTTGCATGTATATCGCTCTAGTGCATGAACATGCCAAAGTTGCTATGCGCTTTGATTTATCCTTTGTGAGTTTACTGGGTCCCCATTATAGTGTAAGGTAGTAATTAGCTTTTTTTAATTAGAAATAAATTATATCTTTATCCACCTCACATTCCCTTTTTTTACCCTAACTTTCAATTTTGTATTTAGATGCTAATCTAGGATTATTTAAGTTTATTTCCAATTTATATTTACCGTAAAATCCCGTAAGGGCGCCCTCCCTTGAGAGATCGCCCATCCCGTTTTTCTGGCTAAATATCTGTAACATGAAAATTCCGAAACATCGCCCACCCCCGATTCCCGTTGGACGTCAAGCGATGTCCGACGGGAATCGCACATCAGCGGCGCGATCGGCGGTACCGGTGTGCCCGAGAAGCGAGTTCATAGCGGGTTCCCGCGTTTTTGTCTGCGATCTGGGCGCGATATCGGCTCTCGTAACACGTTAGTTGTTCCAGCGTGTATATTGCACCGTGAAATGCGAATCTGCTGCGTTCGCGATTTCCGGCATCCGTTCTCCAGTTCGTAGAGTTCGTAGCGTATTCTCGTGTTTTTGCCCGCCATCTGCGCGCGCGATATCGGTTTTTAGTTGTAACACGCGCGAGTTGTTCCCGCGTGTATGTTGCATCGTGAAATGCGATTCTGTTGTGTCCGGGATCTACGGTATTTGTTTCTGTGACATGCGAGTTTGTAGTGTATTCCCGTGTTTTTGTCCGCGATCTGCGCGCGCGATATCGGTTTCCGTGACAGGCAAGATTGTAGCGGGTTCCCGCGTCTTGATTGCACCATGAAAATTGAATCTACTTCGTCCACGATCTGCGGTATCCGTTCCCGTGAGATGCGAGTTCTCGGCGGGTTTCCGCGAGTCCTTCGCACCGTGAAACGCAAATCTACTGTGTCGGCCACTTGCGGTATCCTTTCCTGTGACACAGGAGTTTGTAGTGAATTCCTCCGTGTTTATCACATCGTGAAAGGCGAATTTGCCGTTTCCGCGATCTGCGGTGTCAGTGCCCACGTCGCGTGGTTTGTAGCGGGTGCCCCGGCGCTTGTCATTATTTTTTATAAAGTTTTGCTGTGGCATCCCCAAAGATAGCCCACCCCATGTTTTTCACCATTTATCTCTTCATTTTGGGTGGGCGTCCTTACGGGATTTTACGGTACTTCTTCATTTCCCGGCCCTCGAGACAGCAACAGATCCCCGATCTGGCCCATTAGCCAGAAAAAGTTTAGAGACCCCTGCCATAAAGCATCATATTTGAGAATGACGATTCTCGAATACCGTAGTCACGCTCAGGGTACGGAGGGTCAAACATAGTAAATCTGTCATCCAAACCTAAATATCATGATGCATTCATAAAATTTCACGCCGTTACATCTTAGGGAGTTGGGGCAATGAGAAAACTCTTTACCACGTTGATATGTCAACCCAACCAAAGGGAAGACAACGGATCAATCTCGTACTTCTCATTTGATGATATCAATGGTGCCTACAAGAATAAATAGGGCAGAAGAGCTTGCCTTCAATCACGTGGAGAGAACCGTCCTTCCGCTGTCCTTCCAGCAGCACTGTCAATGATGGCATGGAGTCAAAGGCCTCAGAGGTCTCGCCCTCACCTTCCATCCCAAGGGTGGCAGCAAACTCCTCCGGTTCTGTTTAGAAACAAGCACAAGACACCTGTCTATCACCTCTCACAAGAACATTGATGGAAATGAGAAATCATTTAATCCTCATCGAGCATCCTCTATCTTATTGCTCGCGATAGCACAGAACCCCTAAATATGTGGGCACATTCTACTACAATCAGGGGAACGACAGAAGAGAAATGGTTGTAATCTGGCTCAGTGAAACTGAAAGGACATGACATGGCTGTTTGTGTTCTTGGTTAAGACAAAAGCAAATTAAATGTGGTGTCGCATGATCAATGACTGGTGAACTCTCATTCAGACATTGCCTGCCAACATTTTCTGTGGCTGTTAAGTTCACAGTCACTGGTACTTCACGGCAAGGGACCTCCACAACAGAGGTGACTCGTGGGAAAGCACGGCAAACGAGCTCGGATCACAGAATGCGCAACAAGAGTGGAGTTAAAAGTTTACACACAGCTAGTGCTGCTACCACTAGCAGTGTGTAACCAATGCTGTGTATTTACCTCTATGGATCCCAGGCCTTAAACAGAAACCTCGGTATGTGCTATTTCTAAGCTACCTGCTGGAAGTGACCCTAAAAAGTGATCCTAAAAAGTAATCCTAAAAAAAAACCCTTCAGCTTTTTTTTTTTTTTTTTAATCTTGGGCTATTGTTGAAAGAAAGCTTCCCGTTCACCTTGACAAGGTTTGTACAGTATGTCAACACACTTCCAGTGTGGATCATGCTGTTTGTGCTTCTTAGATAGAGTTGAGTTTTTAGAACAGTGAAGGATATGAACCCGTAGATTTCATAGAAGGGGAAGAGAAGCTTTCCAACAACTGTGTGCAGGAGTTTGGCTATTTGAAAGTACCAACATTTGTAGAAGCAACACTTGTTTGCACGATTTACTGTGGGACATTACCTAGCGATATCCCAAGAGATGCCCCATTAGCGAAAGATAACCCACCCATGTGTTTGGCTTGATTTGCTCTTTTTTCTTAAACACCGAAAGACAGCCCACTTTTAGTATTGTAGTGTTTGGATAACGTTACATCGCACCACAAGAGAAACACTCACAAATCCAGACATACTAAAAAAATATACACTCACTCGGCACTGACTCACAACTCATGATTTGCATTGTCTTCTTCCTTCTATGCACAAAGAACCAACTCGTCTTTTTCTATGTGCTAAGAATGAGATGACGACCTCAAATGCAAATTAAAAAATAAAAAAAAATAAAAACAAAGATCTTTAAAATATGCTATGACAATGCATTCCCCCTTATACAATCCAAAGATAAAAAGCAGAAAGTGAGGAAGCCATGGATAACGGAATGTCTATATAAAAGAATAAATGAAAAAAACAATATGTACCATGACTTCTTCAAAACATGTGACCAACAACTTCTGATTCGGTTTAAAAAATAAATAAATAAATTAACAGCCAATATAAAAAAAAAAAAAAAAAAACCTGAGTATCATCAGAATATGTTCAACAATATAAGAAACGAGCCGAGAAAGATATGGAACGCAGTGAATGATATCACAAATAGGAAATCTTCTTTCGCGTGTATAGGCCATATGCAAAATCCTTGCCAGCTATCATCATCATTCGATTAGGAGCCGCCATATTGGGGGGTTTATCACATCTTCCAGTTGTGGACGAGGCGAATCTGCATTTAACTCGGTTTTCATGATATTAGGGCAATTTATTTGTACACTCAACGGGTTGCTGGTTTGTTTCGGTTCAGAGAAGAAAAAAAAGACGGCCGCAAAATTCTGGAAAAGGAACTGTCAGCAACGAGGTCGCAAGCCTCGTCACTCAAGCAGTGAACTGGGCCATCCAGGTCAATGAACGGTATTTCTCGAAGGCTGTACAACACTAGAGCGCACGACACTTGAGCGCCGACATTAGAGCGCCGACACTAGAGCGCCGCGACGTTAGAGCGCGCGACACTAGAGCGCTGCGACGTTAGAGCGCGCGACACTAGAGCGCCGCGACGTTAGAGCGCGCGACACTAGAGCGCCGCGACGTTAGAGCGCGCGACACTAGAGCGCCGCGACGTTAGCGCGCTCGACTCAAGAGCGCTGCGACGTTAGCGCAGCGCTCTTGAGTCGAGCTCCCGTCACGAGGACGCACAACCAGTCCAGCGCGAGTGGACCGACCGGACCGGCCACTCTTTCGGTCATCGCGTGTTTTATGTAAAATTGGCAGGGATTTATTCCGCGGAAGTCAGCAATGACATTGCGAAATGAGTCGACGAAATGTTTGCGTGTGACAAACCAAAAAGTGTTACAAAAAGCTAACAGAAAAAGAATAATATCTGTAGCGTGCATTTTTGCAGGAAAAAAAAAAACAAAGATTGCAGCTGACCTAGCCTAGGTCAGCTGCAATGTTTTTCTCTAATTTTTATAACTTTTTCTCTAACGTTTTCTAAATCAAAGAACTAATGAAGGCTTCATTAGTTATTTGATTTTGTATATCACAGATTTTCAGGGGAGGTTTTCCTGTATCCGTTAAATGGCTGAAAATATCTGCATGCGATAAAATTGCGCTGAGCTTTCCTTCGATGAGTTTTTTACTGATACGTTTTAGCGGTGATCTATCTTCATTACGGACATAGACGTCAGAATACCATTTAAACTTATGCGAGGGACGTCTAAATAGCCACCAAATAGATCGGAGCCCAAATGCCTGTCAAGAATAGACCAGATATAGCAAAAAAACTGTTTATAGTATATCCGAGAGGCGCACCGCAGCACTGTGAAGAAATCTTAGACTCCCTGCTCCACTCAGCTGCAAACTTTCCCGGTACCTATATGCCCCAGCCCACTCCCCTGCCCCCTTTTCTCTCCGATGTCCGTAAACAATTGGTTAGAAAGAGTCGTACCCTTTTTATTTTTTATTAAAGGCGTATTCAATGAATCAAAAATCACCAATGCTTCAATTCGATGAGTCGCACAATTTTGTTCTGTCTGTGGAGCCGCGGATACATCACACATTTTTCGGTGTTTGCTCAACTGGTTGGGCGCTCTCGTGTCGCGCGCTCAACTGGTCGTGCGCTCTAGTGTCGCGCGCTCAACTGGTCATGCGCTCTAGTGTCGCGCGCTCAACTGGTCATGCGCTCTCGTGTCGTGCGCTCTAGTGTCAAGCGCGCTACTGTCGCAGCGCCCTCGTGTCGCGCGCTCTAACGTCGGCGCTCTAGTGTCGCGCGCTCTAAAGGCGCTCTCCCTTTCTCGAAGACGTCCTGTGAAGGGTTCGTACTGGACTTGCAGCAGGTGATCATATTTTACTTCTACGACTTCCACTTTGCCGGGACTATTGTTTCTCGGGCGAAACCGTCGGTACGGGAACCCCCCAATATGGAGGAAATCTGATAATTGATCATGAATACACTAGATGGCGCTTCTTTTCGCATATGGTCTATAGATGAAATTATTATCGATAATAAGAAGTTTGAAGGGAAAGATCTTGCAAATATTATTTAATGCACATTTTGTCAGTGTGGGTGAAAGTGAAGAAAATGACGCGGGTGATTTCGTCGTTGACGGAACAAAGCCTTTGCTGAATTGTATAATGTTTAAAGGGATTGTCCGGTCAAATTTTGTATTCGAGAAAACAATTGAATATCATTGTTATTGCCTCGAGACGCATCATACGCGCAAAATGTTAATTTTATATGTCCCTCTGAATGAGTAATTGAATTTATAGTGCTCCCATCACTTCCTAGCGTAAACGCGGCTTTCGTTGGCAACACTGGAGCTCTGACGTCACAGAACGTAAAGCGAGCATTTTTGTCTCGTTGTTTGCTGCGAGTGAACGCCGCAGCGTGCTTCGTTTTTGTTGTTGCGCTCGACTGGTGTTGTGGATGGGTAGGGTTTTTGTTGCGCGGTTGGGTGCCACAACCACCGGGCAGCACATGCGATTTAATGCGAGCCAAGACGTGACATTCCACACTTTTCCGCGCGACGTGCAGTGACGAGCAAAATGAATCGTCGACGTGTGTAGGGACTGGGTTCCCGTCAAGGTCGGGATCCCGCTTATGCAGCAATCATCTCACAGAAAAGAGCTACGAGCTGAGCTCTAAGCGGACAGAAGCCTCGTAAGCTGAGGTGTGATGCTGTGCCAACTACATTCAACTACGTCCACCCACTCCTCGCCCAAATCGGATCAATCAGTTTGATTATGCGCCGAAACCGAAACGGAACCGAGCTAGGACATTTGGAATGGTGCTAAAAGTTGTATTTAGCACGCGTGCAGCCCGATTTTGTTTGAACCGCGAGTAAAACATGGAGTGTGGCTACGATACACCAAGCTCGTCCAAGTCAAGTGACGACGTGCATTTGAACGATTCGCCGTTTGCCTTCGACCCGCGGAAATCGCCTCCAAGGGAACGACCAGTAGCCTCATCACCGATCCAGTAGATCCGCGGATATGTGTACCCAGATGCCGCTTCGTGTACCTAAATGCCGCTTCAGAGGCAAAAAAAAATAAAAAATTGCATCATCCTTTGTTTTTCAAGAACTCCTAGTTCGATCGGTGGCTGTCGCAGTTGTTTGCGCGAAAACGGCATACATTTACTCGAAGCTTATGGCTGTTTTCGAGTAATATCCTGCTAAAAGGCTTGTCTTTTTTTTGCACACACTTAGGAACTGCATTAAAAGAAACGTGTTTCAGTAGGGTACAGCCTAGGAGACTATATAGTTTGAAACAAAATACAAGACATCCGTCGACCAACGCTTGTTATCCCGACCATCCGACAAACCTTTGCGTTTTGTGACGTCACGCAGCAGCTACGGATGTCAGCCATTGACACTGGCGAAATTCGGGGTGCAGTTTCGTACATCCGCTCTTCAAAGGTTTAATTAATAAGTTGAGATCATATATCAAAATAAAAATAATGTTTGTCTATATGAAGGCACCCTCGACGTAACGAGCACCAAAACTTAGGTACTTCCGGTTTCGACCGGACAATCCCTTTAAAGGGGCACTCAAGTGGCTTTTGGGGAAGCTACTTTTTGGTGCGATGGTGTTAAGGAAGTGTCAGTGAATGAGTATCTTCATCATGAATAAAATAGCGCAAAACAACAAGGAAGGAAGGACGAGGTAGACAGGAAGGACGCTAACTGACAACTGACATTTAATACAGTCTATAAAAGAGGAGAAGAAAGAAGTTACTGATGTTATTGCTTAAAATAAAGAAACGTACACCCTCAAAGTTGTTATACGTAAAAATTTAAAATAAAATGTATGTAAAAGGTGAGTTGCTTATGATATCTTTGAGTGAAAAAAAAAAACAGTAAGAAATAAGAGAGAAAAAAGGAAGCAAAAAATTTGAAACAAAATTAGAAAATTGCCCAGGTACACGATCTGAAATCGTAGATGATAAAAAAGATGAAGTTTGAGACCAAAAAGGAACATAAGTTTGCAGGCTGAGTACTTGTCGTCAAGTCATAAGATTAAGGTAGTAAAGTTCCTTTTGAGATAGGGCGATCGATGGGGCGCTGATGCACACCGCCCCACGAGACACAATTGTTTGAGCTTCATACAACTCGCGTGTTCTTTTGGACTTAAAATGTCTTAGGATTTTGGTTTGGCTAAACACCGCAGAGCACATACAATCCCTTGCATGTATTGCAAGATGGCCGGCTGGTGACGATCTCAAGGCTAAGGCATGTTCTCGTAAGCGATCATTGATGCATCGGCCTGTTTGTCCCACATATATTTTGCCGCAGGTGAAAGGTATTTCGTACACCATTCCTCGTTGGCAGTCGACGTATTGTTGCCGATGTTTTACTTTGCACTCAGCTTGCTGTGGTTGGAGATGGTTAATTCTCGGACACAACCGCCTAAGTTTATCTGGTGCAGAGAGTGCCCCTTGGACTTGATATTTAGTTGCAATCTTTTTTAAGTTGTGTGTAATCTGATGAATGTATGGCAGCACTGCTGGTCGTTGGTTCTTCTCTCGTGTGCGCTCTCGTTGTCCACTGTTGGTGAGTAATGATTCGGCGACTTCAAACAAAATCGAACCCGAGAACCCAGATGTCTTAAGGCGCTGCACTTGAGCTTGAAAACTCTCAGCCGCGGAATGTGTGCACGACTGCACACAGGCCGATGCATCAATGATCGCTTACGAGAACATGCCTTAGCCTTGAGATCGTCACCAGCCGGCCATCTTGCAATAAATGCAAGGGATTGTATGTGCTCAGTGGTGTTTAGCCAAACCAAAATCCTAAGACGTTTTAAGTCCAAAAGAACACGCGAGTTGTATGAAGCTCAAACAATTGTGTCTCGTGGGGCGGTGTGCATCAGCGCCCCATCGATCGCCCTATCTCAAAAGGAACTTTAGTACCTTAATCTTATGACTTGACGACAAGTACTCAGCCTGCAAACTTATGTTCCTTTTTGGTCTCAAACTTCATCTTTTTTATCATCTACGATTTCAGATCGTGTACCTAAGCAATTTTCTAATTTTGTTTCAAATTTTTTGCCTCCTTTTTTCTCTCTTATTTCTTACTGTTTTTTTTTCACTCAAAGATATCATAAGCAACTCACCTTTTACATACATTTTATATTAAATTTTTACGTATAACAACTTTGAGGGTGTTACCAACTAGCCCGCCAGCTCATCTTGTTGCAGTTCCTTTCTACTACAATGGGCTCTTTTCCGCGTGTTTTTCAACGTGACTATATTTCTTTTTATGTTAATGCGATCGCCTTCACAACCTGCAAGGCCAGGTACTACTCGGCCGCCATCAGATATGGAGTGGTTCCACAAGACCTTGAATCGGTGTTCGGGTTGGCGAGACCTTCGCAACATCACGCCAGAAGGATCTGCAGGATCGTACGCTCCGAAATGTGAAGGCAAGTGAGATTTTACCGAACGTGTCTTTGGGTACTAGCTGGCGGTGGAGATTCCAGAGGTAGACAAGGTCGACAATACAAGTTTCTGCTTGAATCGGCATCTAGAGCAACGGAATACCTATGGTGGTCATATGTTCCTTATATAAAAGGTCTCCGGAGCCGAAACAAAGAAAGCAAAGAACAAAACCTCACTATTTTGGGGGACACTTCCCTGCCAGCAGATATATGCAGAATTCTAGAAAAAGGACCAAAATTCTGCACCTCACCAAAAAGACAGGGCATACAGCTATTGTCCAACGAATATGACGTAGCGGATAAGGCACATGAAGATGTTAGACCACGTTGTATTGAAGACTGCGTGGATGTATTATTAAGATCTGGGAATGGTTGTGGAAGGAGGTTGAACATGTCTCGTGTGGTAAATTACTTCACTGAGAAAGATTTAAACCTGTTAGAGTCAGACAAAGAAGGAGGATTTGTTGTCATCCCCAGATCAATTTACCAAGAAAAGGCTATCGCGGCCATAGACAAAAACTTCATCCAATCAAGCATCAAGACCAAAAAGATGAAAGCCATGGCGCTCCAATTATGCACTAAGCTAGAATTGACATCAATGAAGAAAATGATTTCGACTACCACAAAGGTCCACTTAACATGTTTTTCACCGCCAAAACACACAAAAAAGAGTGTCCGTTCTGAGTGGTAGTGACTGAAAAAGGATCGTGGCAAGCAGTAATGTCACGCTATCTAATGCAACATCTGTCTAACCTCAAACTGAATGATCCATTCCTGATCCCTAACTCTGAGGCGGTTATGCATCACCTACAACTGAATGATTAAACGGTACGATACGGGTTTTCACTTGATGTGGAGGATCTTTTTTACACAATCCCACACAACAAGCTGTTTACAGCTGTCAACGAATGTATCGAGGCCAACGGGATTACGAAGTTTCAAAATGAAAGTGGAATACAGGTAGAATCCTTCCTAGAACTTTTACGGTTCTACCTATCCGCAACTGTGGTAACGTACCAGGGTACGTCTTACCTACAAAGGAAAGGCATATGTATAGGTGTGGTCGGCGTGGTCGGCGTGGTCGGCGTGGTGGAAGCTCATCGTTCCGCGTAAAAGCGCTACCCTTGACTGTGAATTTTCGTCGTGTGTCGCTATGATAACCCAGCACGTACTAGAAGGGAAGATCCACCTACTCGTGCGGCGATGTCGTGGCGGCACTCTCAAGACAGCAGAAATGCCCGTGCCGTCGTGTTTGTTTACTTCGACTACAGTGGTGCTTTCTAAGCATTTGTGTCCTCGAACATCGCCCGGATTTCTCATTTGGCGCATTTCATGCGTGTGCTCAAGTTCAAGGTGTTACTGGCGCGTACCGTATAAAGGATGTGAATTTTCATGCGTTTTCATCACCGGAGAAAAGTGATTAGTGTTAGCAATCCTGAACGCTCGCAACGTCTATCTGATCACGAAATTATATTTCTACGTTGCTATATCGCTACTAAGATTACATCGTCTTTTATAATCGTAGAAAAGGCGTGTGGCGATATTTGTACTATTGGCAAAGTCGTGTATTAGAGTCGTGATCGTCTAAGACGGCTTACTGAATCTTTTTCTTTCATCCACTGTACCCTGCAAGCCTATCATGAAAAAAGAAATAAAGCTTTAGGCTATAGAAACATGACTTCTGCTTACACACGTCATAACAAGAAACATTCCTGGAGCCTCATAGCAACAATCAGGAATGCTCACCTTCTTTCACTGGACAAGTCTTGTCCAGATCTTCCAAGTGCGGTGGAGTGGTGGACACTCCACCGTTGTCCTCGGAATGCAGACTTTCACCCGTCGGAGTATTTAGTATCTCCTTGGGTTCTGTTGGGAAAGACAGCACAGGAATGTTCCTTTGAGTCCGGTTCAAAGAAGAGTCATATTTGACAGACAAAATGGTACTGACCGCTATGACCAAGCTGATGGTGGGCATCTAATGCATAACTACCATTGGCACAACACAAAATATGCATAAAAATATGGAAAGATCCACATGATCTAGTAACGAGGATGTGCTGTGGTACAGGCTGACAGGTAAGCAGGGGCCATCAGCAAGTGATCATGAATGATAGGTCGTCAAAAGATACCCCAGCTGCCACAATCTGTGAGCAATAATGCAGACAGATGGAATGATGTTAAATGCTGTACCCTTTATAATGGGCGGTAGCTTGCATCGTCTACCCTAAAACAGATGTGGAGTAACCACCTGGTTACCCGATGAAAGCTTGACATACGGCAGTTGGTGCATAGCTAATTGGAGGTCTGCTAAAAAGGTTCCCACGTCCACATTTAAAGGGCAACTGCAAAGAAAAAAAAGTGTTTTTTCAAACAGCCTAATTGGAACAAGCATGTCACAAAACAAATCCTCCGCAAAAACTTAAAATTTTTTTGCAATATTTACGCCACAGGACGAAATTTAGTCGAAGTCACAACCTCTCCACATTATAAACTCCCGCTCTTTCGACCCGCAAGGAGAAGTACGCCCCACCCCTCGCCCTTGGATTTGCTCTTGGATTGACTTGGCTGCTGAGCTGAACAACGTACACAGCGTCTCGACTTCTAGTGCGTCTTGTCGAAGATACGCCGCGGAGGACGGCTGCCAGCAACGAAGACGGCGCACCGCCTGAGCGTCCCAAGCCTTCGGCGCAGTTGGACGACACCCGCTGGTAATTGAACTCTAGCTGTTTTTTGTTAGGTGGGACAAAGGACTGCGTTGCTGCTACCTTCTCGCACGAGACGCCGCATGCTTCGACGAATGGGCCACTGAATGGCTCGGGTGTTACCCAACTGCCTTGATTTGTCAAGACTGAAAGAAAACAGTTAGCGCACTGTTGCTATTGACTCTTGCGATTTTACATGCAACCAGGTGCCGCTGCGGCCGCTGCCAGCTAATGCCGACGGCCCGCGAGTGCGTTTGTAGCCAGGAGGTTCCGGAGGTCGCCTCCAAGGCTGGTAGCCGCTGCATCACGGACCACGCCGACTTTTTCGATGGCATCCTAAACCCAGTCGTGGGCACAGCAGCCGCGCAAGGAACGCATCAAATATGCCACTCCTGTTTTTCATTCAGATGCTGCTGCACGCGCCAAGCCCGCCAGCGAAAGGGAGCCTCATCACCACGTGCGTCGGATACGACTGCATCATCCCCACCATTGGCAACGGCACCTCATTATGGGCGGATCTCAAGCACAGCCAATGGAAGCCACGAGAACTCGTAACCATAGGACACCAGCCCTACGATATAAGCCCAGCTACTGCCACTCCGTCCTTCAGTGGGCACAGCAGCCGCGCAAGGAACGCATCAAATATGCCACTCCTGTTTTTCATTCAGGTTAGTGACCGAAACTATGGTAGATGTTACAAAAGCGATAATAGATGATTATTCATGCTGCTGTGCCCCGAAGTGTTCTTTTCTTGTATGTCATTTTGCCCCGAAGTGTTTTGTTCTTGTATGTCATTTTGTTATGAAAAGATACTGCTAATGCCCCTGTGGAGACGTAGAAGTAAACCCCGGCCCCATAAAACTTGAAATAATGGTAGAACAAATTCTTGAAGGTCAAAAATGCATAACCAACGATGTAAAACAGATCAAAAATAAGCAAAATCAGTTCCAAACTTCTGTAGATGAAATTAGCAAAAGGATTGCTCGTCTTGAAAACTCGGTAGTCACAATAAAAAAGAACGAAAAAGCTATCACGGAACTGCATAGCTCAGTAAACGAGTTACGAAGAACGGTTACAAACCAACAAGCTGCGTTAACCAACCTTGAGGACAGGAGCCGTAAAAACAACATGATCATATTCGGAGCTCCCGAGCCTGCAAACGAAACAAATGACGATGTTCAATCAAAAGTACTCGAGGAACTCTTTCGTGGTCGTCTCGGTGTGACAGTACAGACGGCTGAACGAATAAATCGACTTGGAAAGAAGCACGAGCAACGATCACGTCCGATTATAATGAAGTTCCGTGATTATAACGAAAAAATTGAGGTTTTTAAGAACTGCCATAAGTTAAAAGGTTCCAGCATCTCCCTTCAAAACGACTTCTGCCAGGAAGCATGACGTAAACGAAAACAGCTTTGGGATAGTGCGGAGACGGAGAGAGCTACTGGGCGTCGGGTTAAACCTTTTGAAGATAAGCTCCAGATTGGCAGTGATTTGTATTTCTGGGATGACGAGGCCGGCTGCCGAACTAAAATAAGGTAGACACGCGCCAATTGTAAACAAGTGACGTAAGGGCACAGGAGTGGCAAAGCAGCTAAGAATAATGAATGTGAATGCCAGAAGTTTGGTTAACAAGGTCGAAGCACTAGAGTATATTATGACGCTTCACTGTCCACATCTAGTTATTGTGACCGAAACATGGTTAAACTCAAACATGCAGGATGATGAAGTAGTTCCCCCTGCGTACAAAATTATACGCAAGGACAGACCAACGTGAGGGGGAGGTGTTGCGATTATTATGAAGAAGTCAATTACTTGTCATATTATGAATGACCTACCCCTCACAGAAAGTATTTGGTGCAAAATTGACTTTTGTGGCTTGAAATACGTAATTGGAGCAGTTTATAAGCCACCTGATTCCCCCTTATCAATTATGGAATCAGTTTATGACTATGTTGCTACTAATATCGCTAATAAATCAAATTTCATTGTTGCTGGTGATTTTAATCTGCATAATATTGACTGGGATACTCTTGAGGCTGGTACCACCGAGGTTAAACATGCTCAATTGCTGCTTGACATGGTGTTTAATATCAATATGGCGCAAGTTGTAAAGGAGTACACGAGAAGGGAGAACGCAGGCAGTTCGGTATTAGACCTGATTTTTGTAAGTAACAAGTTACGTGATTTTTCTGTGGATATTCATGATGGGATTTCAGACCACAATCTTGTTTTACTGAATTGTAATACCACTTCTTCATTAGATGCCATCAAACGTCAGGGTGCACGCGTGTATGATTTTTATAGTGCAGATGACGTAGGCATACAGGATTATTTGGAAATGTCTGTCTGGTATCGATGGTACGGGTGATGTAAACACAATGTGGAATTACTTTAAAAAGACTGTAAGTCATTGCTTGCAGATGTATGTCCCCCAGAAAATAAAGCGCATAGACAAAATCCATGGATAACACGTGACATTATTCATTTAAAACGCAAAATAAAACGGCGACGCAAGACAAAACCTGTCAGCAAAGATGACGTTGCCAGCCTCTCAAATGAATTTTAAAAAAAATTAAGGAATCTCGGGAAAAATATTTCGGCGTCACCTTGCCAGGAGTTCATGAAGACAGTGCCACAGAAATTTTGGAAATATCTTGTGCCATCAAAACAGAACATAGATTGCATTGTAGAGAATGGCGTTGTCATCTCGGATCATATCGCAATGGCCCAGAGGTACAATGAATACTTCAGTTCTGTGTTTATCGATTCATGCAATTGTTCTGTGGATCTGGAGGTTTTGACGAAGGCGTACTTGCGTCTATGCCAGACATTGATATTTCAGAGGCCGGTCTCCTTTCACTCTTGCTAAATATTAACACAAAGAAAACCGCTGGACCAGACAAGATTCCTAATGAATTTCTTAAGCGATATGCGGAATGGGTCGCCAAGTACTTAACAATTATATTCAAAGCGTCACTCAGTCAACACAGCGTCCCTTCGGATTGGCTTTGTGCAAAGGTTGTTCCTGTCCACAAATCCGGTGACAAACAAAATGTAGCCAATTATCGTCCCATTTCATTGACATGCACGAGCTGCAAACTTTTTGAACACATAATTTCTAAAAGTCTTTAAGCTTTTTTCGAAACAAATAACATTTTTCACAGAAACCAGCATGGATTCCAGTGCGGTTTGTCAGCAGTAACACAATTACTAGATGCATTTGGTGACTTTTCCTGCTCTTCGAACGAGAGTGGCCAAATCGACGCGGTTTGTTTGAATTTATAGAAGGCTTTCGACCGAGTTTCACATAAAGGACTGATACAAAAACTATTAAAATATGGCGTTAATAAGCCGGTAATTGCGTGGAACCAAGCTTACTTGTCTAACAGAACACAGTTTGTGGCTATCAGCGGAGCAGTGTCGACCACTCGCGGGGTTCCGTCGGGGGTCCCGCAGGGATCGGTGCTGGGTCCAGTCTTGTTTTTATGTTACATAAACGATATCGTGAATGATCTCAGCCCTAACATTACAGCTAAGATGTTTGCGGACGACCTCTTGCTCTATGCTAAAGTATGCATCCCCATGGATCAAGAAAACCTAAACTCGTCTGTCAACTATATTAAGGTGTGAAAAATGGGGTATGAAAATTAATCCAGATAAAACTGTATCCGCCAGAATCCCTAGCAAAAAAGTGAACATCCTCCCCTACACATATCCAGTTGGAAACGATCCCATAGCTCTAGTTGATCACTTTAAAGGGACACTGACAGGGTATTTATGCTCGCCGAGGTTTTTAGTTGTACGTGACATATGAGAGCCCAACTACCCAGAACAGAATTTGCGGCTCGAAATTCGGTTTCTTTCCGCCCGAAAACCGCCGATCGAGAACTGGCCGGTTTGAGTCGCGCTCACTCTCTTTTCCCTAAGGTATCGAAGCGACCACCAAATTTAATCAAAGTCGTGGGTCATTGAAGGCACACAGTCAGTATTAAAAATAGAAAAAAATATGAAATTCATTTTTTGTGGCTTTTAAAAAGCTGCAAATACGTTGATTGAAAAAAAAGGTAGCACAGACAACCGGAAGCCTTCTGTGCGTTCACTGAAAATTCTCAACATGGCGTCGTTTCGCGTATCGTGGGACTAGCGGATGGCAGCGGACGACGGGCGTTGGACCTCTACTTCAGAACTGTCGTTCACGGTACCGGCGAATTCTGTCTTCCTTCGAAAGAGAAATTTTGGACCGATCAAGAGAACTGATATTCATCCCGTACGACACGCCCGACCAGCAAGCCGATTGCACGAAGACGCCGCCGAGCCGTCGTCCCTTCTCGTTGCTGAACTGAAAACATCGCTCGCACAAACGTCAAGCACAAAGTGCGTACTTCGAGTTGAATACGAATGCGTACGGTTTCTTTATGAGGTGCGAATTTGGCCTCTGCGTGGTGGTGCCCGACTTCAAGCCGGGAGTGTATGTAATGAAGGGAAATCGGAAGGAAACTACCGACATACAGTCTACCGGCTCCATTTGTACGCACGGAAGAGTTCCTTCGGTAGCTCAGTGGAAAGACATCCGATTTACACGCAGCGAGCACGGGTTCAATCCCTGCTGTGGGGGTACCATTTTTTGTTTTTTGTCAAGCATTTTGCGATGTTTACAGTTCTTTTTTTTTGTTAACAATTATCACTAAAAAAAAAAAACAATTGTTGTGGACGATACGTCGCTGAACTAAATGGTATGGGATTTCATTTTTGAAACCTGCGAACTCAATGTAGTCACTTTCCAAAATGCAAGGAGCATATGAATCGGGTAGCGTCCGCTTTCCGAGCTTCGCGTAACTGTTCTACAGGAAGTGCAGCCAGCCATTTACCCCGACCCGTTGATCTTTCGGGAACTTGTGCACTCTGCCGCACAATGCCACCTTCAGATGCAGAACATGTGAAGCAATTCTTCACGCAACATCTTGGGAGTATTCTTTTCGGAGCCGATCACGGGAATTCACCACACTACGGCACTCGGGCACTCACTGCTAATTGCCAACACTTAAATGTACAAAAACCCTCATCTTGAAGTACAGAACAGCGAGCGGGACAAACATAAATGCAAAGGAATCGCACGGCGAGCGAACGCATTTCGTCTGCTACATGCGGAGAAAAAAAAACAAAAAAACGCACAGTCTCACTATCCTCTCCACTTCCCCGTGTGGTGCGGGAGTTTCGGTTTCGCTTTTGAGCAGTTGCGTTTTTTGGCTTTATTTAAAAAATATGTGACTCTGTAGCAAAATATTAATTGGGTAGTATTCCGACACCATAATAAATCGCCTGACAAAAAAGGAAAAAAAAATTTTGGGGGGTGCCAGTGTCCCTTTAAGTATTTAGGAGTTACGATATCAGCCGATCTCACATGGAATCGCCACATCAACAACGTGTGCAGTACGGCTCGATAAAAGTTGGGATTTTTAAAGCGAAACCTAGGCAAAACCACAAGTCAGGTGAAATTGACTGCATACACAATATTTATATGGCCCACCCTAGAATATGCATGCGCGGTGTGGGATCCCTACCGACAGAATCGTATCGAAAAATTGGAAAAAATACAAAGACAGGCTGTTCGCTTCATCCTTTCGAGATACCGCCGAATGGACTCCGTTACTAACACGCTCGAACAGCTCAGTCTCCAACCTCCGCACACCCGCCGAGAGATCTCAAGGCTAAAGCTTATTTATATGTTTTCAAAGGACCTACTAAATATGGACACATCTGATTTTGTACAACCACGTATTACTAGACCAGTAAGGGGGGTACACAATAGGGCTATGCAAGTTCAGCGAATTAATAATGACACATACAAGTATTCATTTTTTGTTAGGACAGTTGAAAGGTGGAACCAGCTTCCCGAAAGTGTTGTGAATTCTGACTCATTAGCCTTATTCGAGAAGTGTTTACTTGAATTATATTAGACTTCTCATTTCTGTTTATGAGTGTGTAAAAGAAGTGTTCTTTTCTTGATTAGCTTGTGTAGCGTGATGTGTACCAGTGCGGTTTTGCAAATTGATATGAAATGTATAAGGTGTTAAGAAATGTATATTGTCACAGGTGGTGACCAAAATAATAATAATAAAACAGGAAGAAATAAACGTTTAATGTGGCGAACTTGTGCCCAAACCAAAAACGGAATAGAAGATAATAACAAAGCGTCGCGAGCGTCGAAGTCGGCGAGACAGCAGAGTCGAACGCTGGGGCGAAAACTGACCCCGGATGGCCACGCGGAGCCCCTTTTGTACACGCGTGGGCTTCTGGAACAGTCTGCGTAGAAGGTTCGGCGCGTAGAACATTCTAAACTCGAATCAGCAACACAGTTCTCGAATTTACCAGAACATTACATTAGAGCCAACAAAAATGCGTACCCGCAGCCAGGAATCAAACTCTGGCTTTCTGCGTAGAAGGCACACGCCATAACCGTTAGGCCACGAGCGCGCTGCCTACTTAGTCAGCTGCGCTCGCGGCATTATTCCCCCCTTTAAAAAAAGTGCATCGTCCCGATGCAGCACAAAACAAAAACACAAATACACAACAGAAAGGGTAGCAGAGTCGCGAGCCACAGTTCACACGTTCACAGTTCACTCTTTGATGAGAGTCCAAAGTTCTATCGTTCGTAATACGGCTTGAGCCGGACAACGTGCACCACCTCGGGTCGTGGTTGGCGTCTCGCAGATGGGCGCGTTCCGTCGGGTAGAACTTCGTAGTTCAAATCGCCGAGGCGTCGGATGATTTTGTAGGGTCCGAAATAGCGTTTGAGAAGCTTCTCGCTGAGCCCGCGGCGCCGTATTGGTGTCCACACCCATACCCGGTCTCCGGGTTGAAAGTGGACGTCCCGGCGACGAAGGTTATAGCGGCTTGCGTCGACTCGCTGTTGGTCACGAATCTTGATTCTTGCCAGTTGGCGAGCTTCTTCCGCGCGTTGCGAGATCAGTTGAGCATCATCGTTGCTATCGTCGGCCGGCACGTGAGGCAGCATGGCGCCGAGCATTATGGTAACCGTCCGGCCGTGCACCAGTTGGAACGGTGTCATTCCCGTGGTTTCTTGCACCGCTGTGTTGTACGCAAACGTGACGTACGGCAACACCTCGTCCCATGTCTTGTGCTCTACGTCGACGTACATGGAGATCATATCGGCGATCGTCTTGTTGAGCCGCTCCGTTAGCCCGTTGGTCTGCGGATGATAAGCGGTTGTTCGTCGATGGCTGGTATGACTTAGCCGAAGAACTTCTTGAGTCAGCTGTGCCATGAAGGATGACCCGCGACCTGTGATCAGCACTTCAGGTGCGCCGTGTCGAAGAAGAATAGACTCGACGAAAAACTTGGCGACCTCTACCGCTGTTCCCGATGGCAGGGCTTTCGTTTCGGCGTATCGTGTAAGATAATCGGTCGCGACGATAATCCATCGATTTCCTTGCGTCGATGTTGGGAACGGCCCAAGTATATCCATTCCGACCTGCTGGAAGGGCGTAGTCGGGGCAGGTATCGGCTGCAGGAGTCCTGCTGGCTTCGTCGGAGGCCTCTTACGTCGTTGGCACTCATGGCACGACCGTGTGTACAGGTGGACTGTTTTCGGGAGTCTCGGCCAGTAGTACTTGTCACGAATCCGGGCGAGTGTCCTGCTGTAGCCAAGGTGTCCCGCCGTCGGGTCGTAATGGCATGCTTGAAAGATTTCTCGCAGGCTGGCTGGAACAACCAGCAGCCACGCAGGGTTGCTCGTTCCGGAGTTCTACTTGAAGAGCACTCCTCGCCGCAGAACGAAGCTTGGCAAGTCTCGGGCCAAGACTCGCGGAACTGAACTTCCTTGACCTTCGAGGTGGTCGATCACGGCGCGAAGTTTGGGGTCGTCTCGTTGAAGTGGGCGCGAAGTTTGGGGTCGTCTTGTTGAAGTGCTCTCATGTCGGTGTCTGTAAATGCTCTGAGAAAACGGGCGTCATCGCCGTCGTCGGTGCTGTCGGGAGGAGATTCGACTGGGGCCCTAGACAAACGATCGGCGTCATTATGCTTGCGGCCAGACTTGTGCACAATGGTCACGTCGTATTCTTGCAGTCGAAGGCTCCAGCGAGCGAGGCGTCCTGACGGGTCCTTGAGGCTGGCAAGCCAACAGAGAGCGTGGTGGTCCGTGACAATGCGGAACGGGATCCCGTACAGGTACGGGCGGAACTTGGTTAACGCCCAGACGACAGCGAGACATTCCTTGTCGGTTGTTCAGTAATTTTTCTCTGCCTTGGACAGTGCCCGGCTTGCGTAAGCGATCACCCTCTCTGCTCCGTCTTGTCTTTGAACGAGCACCGCACCTAGCCCCGCGTTGCTGGCGTCTGTGTGGACTTCCGTTTCCGCTGATGGATCGAAGTGTCCGAGGGTAGGGGGCAACTGGAGTCTTTCCTTCAGTTCGTTGAACGCTTGTTCTTGCTCCTCCCCCCATTGGAAGTTCACGTCGTCCTTTGTCAGATGCGTGAGCGGTGCAGAAATCTTGGCAAAATCGCGAACGAAACGTCTGTAGTATGCGCACAGCCTAAGAAATCTTCGTACGGCTTTCATTGTCTGATGGCTTCGGAAATTCGGCGACAGCGGATGTCTTTGCAGGGTCAGGACTTACACCTTGAGCACTCACGACATGGCCCAGAAATTTGAGCTCGCCGTAAGTGAACCGACATTTTGACGGCTTCAGTGTCAGTCCGGCATTCTGGATAGCCTGTAGCACGACTCGCAAACGTCTCAGGTGCTCGTCGAAGTCGCTGGCGAATACCACGACGTCGTCGAGATAGACGAGACAACTTTGCCATTTCAAGCCGGAAAGAATGGTGTCCATAACGCGCTGGAACGTCGCCGGTGCTGTGCATGGTCCGAAGGGCATCACTTTAAATTCGTACAGCCCGTCCGGCGTGACGAAGGCAGTCTTTTCACGATCTCGTTCGTCGACCTTGATCTGCCAGTAACAACTCTTCAGGTCCATCGACAAAAAGTATCGGGCGTGGTGCAGCCGGTCCAGGATGTCGTCGATGCGTGGCAGCGGGTAGACGTCCTTTTTTGTGACGGCGTTCAGTCGGCGATAGTCCACGCAGAACCGAAGAGTCCCGTCTTTCTTTTAGGGGCGAAGCTCCTTAGGGGCTAGCCATGTCCGTATGTCCGTCCGCCGGCATCGGGTGCTCGTGCTTCTGCTCGTGAGATCACGTGCTCACGAGCACGTGAGCACATGCTCACGTGCTCGTGTAGGGAAAAAAAATTGGAAAAAAAAAAGATTAAAAACAATTATGAAAAAAGAAAAAGAAGAAAAAAAAAGAGTAGGGGGTTCTGAGAAGCCATCCCATCTGTCTGCTTAAAAAAAGAAAAAGAGGAAAACCACACATTCTCCTACTGACATGAATGAAAAGGCTCAAAGAAAAAGAAGAAAAAAAAGAGTAGGGGGTTCTGAGATGCCATCCCATCTGTCTGCTTAAAAAAAGAAAAAGAAGAAAACCACACATTCTCCTACTGACATGAATGAAAGGGCTCAAAGAAAAAGAAGAAAAAAAAGAGTAGGGGGTTCTGAGATGCCATCCCATCTGTCTGCTTAAAAAAAGAAAAAGAAGAAAACCACACATTCTCCTACTGACATGAATGAAAAGGCTCAAAGAAAAAGAAGAAAAAAAAGAGTAGGGGGTTCTGAGATGCCATCCCATCTGTCTGCTTAAAAAAAGAAAAAGAAGAAAACCACACATTCTCCTACTGACATGAATGAAAAGGCTCAAAGAAAAAGAAGAAAAAAAAGAGTAGGGGGTTCTGAGATGCCATCCCATCTGTCTGCTTAAAAAAAGAAAAAGAAGAAAACCACACATTCTCCTACTGACATGAATGAAAAGGCTCAAAGAAAAAGAAGAAAAAAAAGAGTAGGGGGTTCTGAGATGCCATCCCATCTGTCTGCTTAAAAAAAGAAAAAGAAGAAAACCACACATTCTCCTACTGACATGAATGAAAAGGCTCGGCATGCTGTGGCTCGGCGTCTACGCAGACAAGCACCACCAGAGCTTCGCCCCAAGCAACATCATTCATCATGTGGAGATGCGGTAAATTTTTCACCAGGACTACCGGTGAAGCCCACGGACTGTTTGAGGGCTGAACAATGTCGTCATCGAGCATTTCTTGGACCTGCTTCTGAATGACTTCCCTCTCTTTCACAGAGACACGGTACGGCGACCGATGAACAGCAAGCGCGTTGTCTTCAATGACAATTCGGTGTTTCGCAACGGTCGTTTGGCGCACCTTTGACGACGTGGAGAAGCACTCGTTGAACTTGGCGAGAAGGTCACTGAGTTGTCGTCGTTGTGCGGTAGGCAGGGTGGGGTCGATGTCAAACTGCGAAGGCGGCGTTGTCTTGGGTGGCCACGAAGAAAGGTCTTCTGATATTCCGGCGATTGCGGCTGAGTCCGGGAGTTCCTCAACGTGACCCACGGCAGTGCCTTTCGTAAGGTGCTGGGCCTCCTGTCGGAAGTTTGTTACGAGTGCGACAGTGTGTCCGTCTTGGAACTCCGCGACGCCTCTTGCGATGCCGATCTCTCTTCCTAGAAGCAACTGGAGGCTTCCTTCGAGCAAAACGTCGCCGCAGAAAGTCTCATCGACCCTGACGGGTACGAAAACACTTGACCGCGGCGGTAGGTTCACGTGGTTTGCGAGGACTCGTACCGTGGATGACGTCGCTTTGGGTTCCTCCGGTGGTGGAGCAGGTTTTCGTAGCGTCAGCCGGTTTGCTCCGAGGTCGATGACGGCACCATACTCGCAGAGAAAGTCCATTCCGAGGATAACGTCCCTCGAACAGTCTTGCAGAACGATGAACTTGACAGGGCACGTCTCACCGTGGATCTCGACGCGAGCAGTGCATCTCCCGACCGGTGTGATGAGGTGCCCTCCAGCGGTTCGTATTTGAGGTCCGTCCCACGGCGTCGTGACTTTTCGAAGGCAGCGGGAGAGCCTCCCACTCAAGACTGAGTAGTCTGCTCCGGTGTCCACGAGTGCTGAAGCGTCGTGGCCGTCGATGACGACGTTTAGGTTAATGGACACCGTTGCAGGGGCGTCGTTTCGGTCTCTGGTAGCGTTCGAGTGGGGGCCCTCCGACGTTCGTGGAGGATCTTTGCGTCGGTCGTCTTCGGCAACTCCACCTCCAGGGGTTGCCGCGCCTAGTTTCCCCGGCGAGGAGCGAGGGGTGACAGGCTTTCACGTCGGGGTCGGTGCATCGGCGAAGCTGGACGTTGTGGCGACGGCGACCGGAACTCTCGGCGGGACGCAGGCTCGGGGGACTGAGGTCGTCGCAGGTACTCGTCGATCTCCCTAGGGCGTTCACCATAACAGGGGCGCGGGTCGTTTGGGTGGAATCCGCGCAGCCCGAGTCGGTATGGGCATCGGCGGTACACATGGTCAGCTTCCCCGCAGTGGTAACACAGCGGGCGTCGGTCGGCCGTCCTCCAGACGTCTCTCTTCCTCGGCGCAGGTTGCTCTGGACGAACGTGCGCCTGATCTTCCTGTTGTCGGGGGTACTGCGGCGCCGGGGCGTCTCTTCGGGGTGGCGCCTGTGGCTTGCGGCGGGCGTCGGGTCATGGCGGCAGTAGCTCTACGTAGGTTCCTCCGGTGCCACCGTGGTGACGGGAACCTCTGGTTGGAGCGCCCGATGCACTTCTTCTCGGACAGCCTCGGCAATGCAAAGGGTTGGCGGACGACTGGCGGTTGGCAGCAACCTTCGTAGTTCCTCCCGGACGACCTCCCGGATAATTTCCTGTATGTCCGGCGTACCCGGAGTGTTGTCGCCGTTAAGCAGCGTGGGTGCAGCGACGCCTGGATATCGCTGGTAGTGGGAAGTGCCCAAACCAAAAAGGGAATAGAAGATAATAACAAAGCGTCGCGAGCGTCAAAGTCGGCGAGACAGCAGAGTCGAACGCTGGGGCGAAAACTGACCCCGGATGGCCACGCGGAGCCCCTTTTGTACACGCGTGGGCTTCTGGAACAGTCTGCGTAGAAGGTTCGGCGTGTAGAACATTCTAAACTCGAATCAGCAACACAGTTCTCGAATTTACCAGAACATTACATTAGAGCCAACAAAAATGCGTACCCGCAGCAAGGAATCGAACTCTGGCTTTCTGCGTGGAAGGCACGCGCGATAACCGTTAGGCCACGAGCGCGCTGCCTACTTAGTCAGCTGCGCTCGCGGCAATATAATATTGCATGATATAAAACTGACATTCCACTCCTGTGAAGCGCCCAGAAGGGCACACAGTATTTACAAATAAAATAAAATAAATAGATTGCCTACCGGATGAGGGCAATGGAGCTAAACGACATGGAGCTGGTGTGAAACTTGTTTTATTGACAAAAATAAAATCGGCGGCTGCACTCAAGGAGAGCAATCAGCTGATTCTTGTTTCTTGCTTATCCTTTGGAAACTAAGACTGCTTGGACGATTATAATGATTAGGCCAGTGAGAACTTTGCTCAAGGAAAGAGTGTGGCGAGTTTAATTGAGACACGAGGTTTAAATATTTAGTTATCATTTAAAAGAGAATCGCATGCTTCACTCAATAGGAATTTCGCTTTTTCTTGGGGGTGAGCTGTTTTGTAATACCCTGGCTGTGTGAGGTGCTCATTTTGGGCACACAGGTACTAGGCCACCACCGTAACTTGACAAAAAACTTGTTATACCAAACAAAGGTGGCATACGGATAAACGGTAGAAATTTTATTTGGCACCGTAACTGAATAGAAAAAATATTTGACATCGCAGGCTCTAGTCGTGGGAGGTTGACACTTTACAGGTTGGAAGGGACCAGTACACTACACATTCAATTCAAACAACTTTACGTAAGGTGGTTCGGAAGTCGAGAGAAAAAGATCTGTCGGCTAACGCAGTATTTGGAAGTCAAAAGGCTTCTGCGGACAGCTGTTCCGTAATAGCCTAACTGGGCCACATTTTTTACCTAACAGCTGTGTCTCAGTCGCAGACATTCAGTGCACCCGGTGCGAATCTCAAAGGCCTCCGGAGCGAAATGACGAGAACATACCTGGACACGTTTGTAGCTACGACAACGCCTGATTGCCTCCAGCCAAATAGCATTCAGTTTGTCATTTTTCGGGGCGACAAAGCCGCTGGAAGACTCGCTGTCGCGATCATTCATCTGGCAGCACTTTCCAGAGCAATGGCGCCGGTTTACAAGAGCTGACATCTCCAAAAAATCTGCATTTGCACGTGCAACCAAAAAAAAACAAAGCACGCTAAGAAAGCAAAGAAGAAAACGAAAGTAACAAACCGAGCTACGAAAGCCAAAACCCCGCATCGCTTCCCCATCACTAACACCAGCGACAGCTGCTAAACACACACTACTTCACTTCAGGAGGTCTCACTCAAGCACCTGGGTCAACAGGAAACTTTGATCATTTAATCGAAACTAGTCAAGGTAGGCGACAGGTGGGAGCAGAGGCTTCGGCGGGGGCATGGCGAAGCTTTTGTTTGTTATTGTATGAATCCAAACGGAAGTGCCCGTCTTGTAAACCTTTTGTAAAGAAGAACTCTATCACAAAGGTTATTCTTTAAACATAAAAATATGCCACTCAAAAGGAAATTTTAACATATCACGAAGGTTTAACAACCAAGATCTAAGCTGTCGACCAGTGTCTTAGCCAATGAAAGAGTAGCTATCGCATGTCACTCTGTGACATATAACAGCCACTACATGACGTATGATACCAAGTTTGTGGCACGCAATTTAAAACGGACAAAATAGCCGCAAACTAAAATAAGTCTCGCACAATAAATATTGCTGTAAACTTTTTTTTTTTTTTGTGGAAAACTTGTTTTGTGACGTGCTTACCCCAATTAGGCTGTTTATAAAAACACTCTTTTTTTTTTGGCAGATACCCTTCAGGACAATAATGAAATATATACTGTAAACGACTTAATTTTCGCGGGCTCAAATTTTCGCGAATCCGGTCAAAGCTGAAAATTTGAAATTATTCGCGGGTTCTAATTTTCGCGAATCGAGTGTAGCTTCTGTAGCGTTCACATAATGCCCGAATTGTTCGCGGGACGTATTTTTCGCGAATTTTAGGCGATTTGTGAAATTCGCGAAAATTAGGTCCTCGCGAAAATTCAGTCGTTTACAGTATGTTCAGAGAACTTTCCAAAATTGCACAACATCACGCCCGCCCCCGAGAGATCGCCCATCCCGTTTTTCTAGCTAAATGTCTGTTAACATAAAAATTCCGAAACATTGCCCACCCCCCCCAATTCCAGTCGGAGGTCACGCAATGCCCGACAGGAATCGCATGCACCGCGCCATCTGATGTACCGGTACGTCTGGTAAGCAAGTTCATAGCGGGTTCACGCACTTTCTCTGCTATCTGCGTGCACGATATCCACTCCCGTAACACGCAAGTTGTTCCCGCGTGTATATTGCATCGTGAAATGCGAATCTGCTGCGTCCGCAATCTGCGGTGTACATTCCCGTGACATTAAAGTTTCTAGAGGATTCCCGCATTTTTTGTTTGCGACCTGCGCATGTGATACTGATTCCCGTTACAAGCGAGTTGGTCCCTTGTGTTTATTGCATCATGAAATACGATTATGCTGCATTCGAGATCTACGGTCTTTGTTCCCGTAACCTACGAGTTTTTAGCACCCGCGATTTACGTGAGCGATATCGGTTCCCGTGGCAGGCAAGTTAGTAGCAGGTTCCCGCGTGTTTATTGCAGCATAAAACTTGAATCTGCTGCGTCCGCAATTTGCAGCATCTGTTCCCGTGAGATGAGAGTTTCAGCGGGTCCTTCGCACCGTGAAACTCAAATCTGCTGCGTCCGCAACTTGCGGTATTTTCTCTTGTGACACAGGGGTTCGTAGCGAATTCCCGCGTATCTAATGCATCGTTAAACGCGAATTTGCGGTGTCCGCGATCTGCGGCATCAGTTTTCACGTCACGTGGTTTGTACCCAGTGCCAGGGTGTTTATCATTAATTTGTGATCAATTTTTGCTGTGGCATCCCCAAATATAGCCTATCCCATGCTTTTCACCATTTATCTCTTCATTATGGGTGGGCATTCTTTTGAAACACTTTGATATGCAAATCAGAGGTGTCTCTCTTCACAAAGCCAAACCTGCAATGTTTCTTTATTTCTAGAATTGTTTACTTATATGCGACAAGATGTGGTAGTTGTTTTCTGCCGGTGCGTCTAGATTCCTCGAAACAGGGAAACACGACTTCTGCTTACACTCGTCATAACAGGAAACATTCCTGAAGCCTCATAACAACAATCAGGAACGCTCACCTTCTTTCACTGGACAAGTCTTGTCCACATCTTCCAAGTGCGGTGGAATGGTGGACACTCCACCGTAGTCCTCGGAATGCAGACTTTGACCCGTCGGAGTATTTAGTATCTCTTCAGGTTCTGTTGGGAAAGACAGCACAAGAATGTTGCTTTGAGCCCGGTCCAAAGAAGAGCCATATTTGACAGATAAAATGGTATTGACCACTGTGACCGAGCTCCCGGCGAGCATCTAGTGCATGAGTACCATTGGCAGAACACAAAATATGCATAAAAAAACAGGGAAAGATCCATGTAATCTAGTAACCAGGATGTGCTGTGGTACAGGCTGATAGGTAAGCACGGGCCATCAGCAAGTGATTATGAATGACAGATCGTCAAAAGATACCCTAGCTGTCGAAATCTGTGAGTGCTAATGCAGATGGATAGAATTATGTTAAATGCTGTACCCTTTGTAATGGGTGGTAGCTTGCGCCACCTACACTAAAAGAGACGTTGAGCAACCACCTTGTTACCAAAGGGAAGCTTCACATACGGCAGCTGGTGCGTAGTCAATTCGATGTCTCCTAAAAAGGTTTCCACGTCCACATTTAAGGGCAATAATGAAATATGCATGCTCCGAGAACATTCTAAAATTGCACAACATCACTGGAGTCAGAGTCGTCCTTTTAATGCAGTGGAAGCTAAGTAGCCATGCGCCTATGAGCAACTATTGACTGTAAAATTAATACAGCAGAAGCTATTCCTTGACACTTATACACCAATCTGTGTAACAAAGTAAAGCTAATGCAAGCAGCCATAAAAGGTGTCTTTTCTTTAGTCTGTCCAGAATTATTTTTTAAAGGAAACTTGCATTACGGTTTTTCTAGCCCCAAGACCCAGCTGGTGTCCACAGTGGCCACTCAAAGAGAGGTGAAATTGCTTTATTAGGTAGCTAATTAGCTAAAAATGATTTAACTATATAAATTTAAATTTTCTGGAGCTAAAGTATATAGAAAATGAATGCCTGACCTCCATGTACACGACGTAAAATTTGGAGTAACGAATTCCTTGCAGGCATGATGGGGCAAAAAATGTCACCCTGTACACGGCCTAAAACCAAAACAAATCAGGCAAAGAGCAGCTGTAAAGTAGATCCCACTGCCCTACGCTTTGCATCACACTGCTACATCCCCTGCGGCACGGACATGTAAGTTGGCGCTAATGAAGCCGGCCTCGCTTGCGGAGCCAGAGGAATCGACATCACTGGCACTCTTTGTCCGCTTAGTTTCGGTTTGAAGCTGTGAACAAGGGTGACATTTCTTTCCCCGGGGTGCCCATTATTAATTTTACAGCAACAACTGTTAGCGGGAACCTCCCCGAGAAATAGCGTTGTCGTCCTTCGTGAAAGCTTCCAATGCCTCAAGTGTCCACGCGCAGCGAAAGCAAGCGTTGAAAAGCAATGTGTACAGGTTGAAGGCCAGGAGTTAAAAAAAAAAGAAGCGCCGTTCTCACATTGACAGTGGCTGTAGATGACACCGCACCTTTGTGCCGGTGCATGCACATGAGACCGTCGGAGCAGACAAACTTGCACACCGTATGGCTTGATCTCCGAAAGCTTGTAAGGGGTCCAAAGAACATGGCTTTCAGTTACGGCATCCCGAGGAGGGTGGTTGTAAACGTGATTACGAACCTGGCACAAGAGTGGAATCGAGACAGGAAGCGAAACTGGCATGAAAATTCTCAGAATAGTGCTCAGGAGGAGGCGCAGCAACGACGAAGAAGTAACGTTGATAACGAATTAAGCGAGCGCCGAGCTGCTGTTGCTGCAGCAATCATACTCTGATGCAGATATATTTTTAAAGCTATATTGCACTTGTACCGAAGCAAACTCTGATTTCGCAAGCACCCGTGCCAAGTGTCACTTGGTTGGCCAGCTGCCAAATGCCTGCACTATCCTCGAACTAGACGTCCTCGCATGCGCCGTACGTCAACACGTTCCGAAATCACCCCAAGCAACGCTCCTTTGTTTTTCGCCTCATTTTGTGCATCGTCTTCGTAGTGTATGCACGTGTTTTGCGATAAAAAAAGCAGCGGGAGGGTAGGACGTGGGAACGCTTTGAAAAGAATTGCGGTGTATTCAAGAAAAGCCGAGACTGGACACCAACACCCGCTCCAGTGGCGTAGCCAGAAAATATTTTCCAGGGGTGTTTCAAGGTGCTGGTGCAATCACACACACAATAATAAAAAATACATATATTTATATATAATAAAGTAAAATATTGGGGGGTGTTCTTGCTACACGCCTAACCCGCTGCATTCCTCATAAAATACAATTCTGCACATGACAACTCGATCAATAGTTTGAAATACAGCTACAGTGTACTAGAATACTTGGGTAGTGTTGGGACCGGAGCGGCTCGGCAACGGGAGCTCGTGAGGGCGTGTGTATTGACAGTTTGTGGCGGCGCTGTAGTCCTGAAAAAATCGCGCAGCCCGTGTCGGTACCACGATTTTATACACTCCGTTTCACCTTATGTTGTACCGCAGCGAGGGCTAGAAGCACGAGCTCATAGCGTTGGCAGCTGCCATTGGTGCACAAGAGCTTGTGCCGCCGAGATGTGCCCTAGAGCAAGGAGCTCGCACTTGTAGCCTTTCCTGCGGTACGACACAAGGTGAAACAGAGTATAGTTCCGTGTGTTTTTCACTTCGAGCGATGCTAGGTTGATATACCGTGATGCAGTGCACATTGCAAGGAAGTGTCCTGAAGGTGTCTTCCAAGGCACAAGTGCATTGAATGCATTCAGCTGATGTTTCAGTGCCCGCGTCAGAGCAAGTGGGGAACTACAAAGCTGTAACACGAGTGTGTTTTTGTGCCCAGTGGACAATAATCACTCAGTTTTCACCGATTTACTAGAAAGTAACTTATATGGTTGTTTGAGCACAGGAAAACTTCATAGTGACAGCGTTAGACATCGTCTATTGTGAGTGCCAAACTTGGACAAGCTGTTGACTGCGCTGAACATTCGAGGTCCACTTTTTTCTTGCTACTATAGTCACTGACAGGGATGAGGACGGCATGTCATCTTTTTAATGTCTGCCCTCCAGGACTCTCTTATGACCTTCTGTCGTAGTTGGGTGCGTATCCAGCACACGCCTGTGACTTTTTCTGATACTTTGGCTGGGCATGCAGACTCGAAGCTCACGAAGGTCGCACGAGTAGTGGATAACTACTCGTGCCGTTTCGAGCCTTTCAGTGACTATGATCCAAAGTTTTGCCAAGTGAATGAACTCAGTGTCGATACGTGCGTTGAAGCAAAGCATACAAAGAATAGTCTTTGTTCTTGGTTTGCTCCTGCTTGCTGATTATGCATTAAGATGCCTTTATTTCTTGTCATTTTACACTTGTTTTATTGGGAAGCTTTTGTAGAAAGTTTTTGTAGAATGAATGATAACCTATATCAATACGTTGCAAGCCCAAGGGTGCCAGCGGAATATCAGATTTTGTTATCTGAGTTTTAAAACAACCAACTTAAAAGCTTCTTACTCCCATAATCGAAAAGAGGAAATGGCTACGTCCCAGGCATGTCCAATGTTGTGAGTTCATGCTTATGCAGGATATTTTTTTATTCTTAACAGAACTTTACAGAATTAATTAAAAGGAGGTAGTAGATACGTGTATGTCGTTTGCACTGTACATCCGTAGATCTTGGCGGACCCTACATGGGTGAATAACCGTTGCAATATTTTGATTACTTAGCCGAATATGGTAATGAACTTTTTAATGAACGGTTTAATGGGCCATGTTGCAATTGCAGCTTTAAAGGGAGTCATTATTAAAGGCCTACCCAATTTAGAAAGTTTGCGAACAAACAACGAGCTTTGAGATATTCATCGCTAAAATTTCGCCTTTCTTCGCTTAATTAAAAAACCGTGCGCTGAAAGTGCGAATGAGGTTGTGCTGATATTGATGCGTAGAAGAATGACACAGTTGTTTCTGTCCCCTCACCACTAACTTGACAGCGTGTTTTCGGTGGACTCGCCGGCGCCACACATCAAAACGACTAAGTCACTATTCTATGCATTATTTTCATAACGCGGTTTCTGAATCAAGCGAAGGAAGGCAAACGTTTACGATAAATTTCGCGAACCTCGTTGCCTTTTCGCGAATTGTCGAAATTGTGTTTGCCTTTAATAATGACTCCTTTTAAAACTGCAATTGCACCATGGTCAATTAAGCCGTTAATAAACAAGTTAACTAACAGATTTTGGTTAATTATTAAACATTGCAACGGTTATTCACCCATTTATTGTCCACCGAGCCCTACAGATATAACGAAAGACGGCATCCACATATCTGCCACATCCTTTTTTTTTGTAAAATATGTCAAGTTCTGTAAAGAATAAAACAAAAACACCCTGTATGTCTGCGTGAACCAGATACGCCCCCTGTGGAACCGTGGGTGTTTCCCTTCGAATACCCAGCTCAGGCGAGACTTACCTGCTTGTCAGAAAGCAGCTGTCGGTTAAATGTATTGTTTTGAGCGTGTGTGTTTCAGATGGTTTACCCTCAAGAGGATAATGCGCTGCATATTGTAACCATGTATGCGCTGCACATTGTAACCATTATTTCAATGCCGTGCTGTAAACTATTACAACTTTTTCCTTGCCTGATCTACGTGTGCTCATGTTTTCTGCTCAAAATGATGTGAAATAGTTGCTTGTTTTCCTTGAATCTTATAAAGCATTACTTGTTCAGCCCACGTTGTCTCAGTTTTTGGACTTAAGTTCAATGTTAAAACGCGTGATAAAAATTGTCACGGCTGATAAGCCATTTCTTAAAAGTGAACGTCGGGTTGTCCTCGGATGGTCGTGGCAGCCATGAAGAAATAAAAGATTCTCACCCCTTTGCGACTGTCGCTTGGGTGGTTCGTCGCATAAATGAACATAAGAATGAGTGACAAGTGAAGCGAGCTGATTAAGGTCAAGAAAAAGAATACGGGTAGAAAAGAAGACAGAGAAGTTAACCTGGGGTATTAAAAACATACTAAAACAATCTCGGACTTTAGTATGTGCCGTTTCGTTTCATTACGAAATAAGATAGGAAAAAAAAAAAGAAGCTGCTTCCGAGTTTTAGATATCCCTTTCAAATATTTAATGTTCGACCTTTGCGACCAAGGGAATGGGCATTTCATTTAGAATGCTCACCATCCGACAAACCGAAAGTCGCAGCTAATTCTACGCTGAAACAACTTGCAATCCGCTTCTTTAAAGTCGCAATTGTTTTTATGTAAAGGAAGGGTAATGTAGCTTGTACCGTCCAATACATTGAAGCATCATGTTGCTAACGATAGTGCCGCAGCGTAATTGATGCCGCGGTACGATTGCTGGCAGGTCGTAGCTGTATCAGAAATCTTATGTGCACTCCACCAAGGCGGTACCAAAGATTCATATTTTCGCGCGTGCAGCCGTGCATGCGCACACCTTCTGGATAATGCGCCGGTGTCGACACCTGCCGCGATCAATACCACGCGCTTCAGGCGAGCCCCTCCGGTCCCAACACTACCCAAGTATTCTAGTACACTGTAATACACCGGCAATATATTTTAAGCAACATGAAATGACTAGACAGTGTTGAAGTCGAACTCCAATTTTCTAAATGCATTATTGCCCGAAAATTGAAAATTTATAGAGTTATCATTTTTTCCAATGTAGAAGACACACTTTTTTCCCAAAATTTTTGGCGATGCGTCTTATATACTAATTTTTTACTTAGGAACTTGAGAAAAGTGGGGGGGTGTCTTATACACAGGTGCATCTGATACACCGGAAAAAATGGTAATTGAAATGTTTTAGTTAATTAGCTAGTTTACCATTTCGTTTCTTTTCTAATGCTGACACGGCCAGAAACTTGGGCCACGGCGTAAGAAAATCACACCGCAAGTTCCTTATTTATTTAATTCTGAACTAACTAATACACATGCTGTTAATGTACCCCCTTTATGTAATGACCCTTAGGCCTTGAAAATATGATATCTGATGATGATGCATGTTTACAACGTATGCCTTTAAATCTTGCACCATTTTCCTTAACTCTTCCCTGACTGCGCCCAAAGGGCATCGATCACCCGTGATCAATGGACGCCGAGGCTCGTTTCAAATATCCCGTGGAGCTTCCAGCTTCACTGCACCCTCTCATATTTTGAAGACTACATTTTGGTGTCTGTGTTTGTATTTTTTTTCTTTGTGGCAGTAATTCTTAAGTCAAACGTAAAACAGACAAAACATCGTCGTTGCTGATGACCACAAATGAGCCTGGTCCAAGCTTGCAAGTGTGGCGTTTATCGCGAATCCTTTATAGATATTTAGGACTCAACTGGCAGGAGGAGGTCTGAAGATGAAGCCATATCATTATATTACAGCTCTGATAGCCACGATCGGCAAACATCAACACGTGTTCACCACATTGAGGAACTTCTTTGCCCAATGGCACGTCAGACGTGAGGGTTGAAGTGATTTCTGATAGCTCAGGACATTTTTATGCTCCGTTATGCTTCAGTGTTCAGCTTGTTCACTACCCCTGGTTCAACACTATACAGAGCAGCGAGAGTTGTGCTGTAAGAAGAGCTTGCCTTCCTTCACCACAGTGATGGTTGCTTGGTCTAGATTCAGGTGCTCATGCAAAGAGGACAGACCATCAGCGTCTTCAGAAGAAAAGACCGCACGGACGGAAATAGCAGGAGCGTTGAGAGGCCCTGTGGGAGAGAATACAAAGCGAACTCAGAGGAGAGCTCTTTGCTCCATTATCGCAAAAGGCAAGGAGCCATATCTTTAGCTCAAAACAGATAAGACAGGAAGTGTTCTTAGACACGTTTAATAAAAATTTTAAAAGAAAATTGCAAAGAATTTTGTAAGTTCGTAAAGGCCAACAGAAAGGAAGACACCTCTATTCCAGCGTTGTTGGCTGATGGTGGTGCTGTGGTGACCAAAGATGCCAAGGTTGAGTGTTTTAACTTAGTGTTTTTCAAAGAGTTTGTGCACACAGCAGCTCCTGTGGCTTACTTTACAGGGCAGGGAGTAATGCCCAAAACGTCAATTTATATGAACTGTATTGTGAAGTTGCTGCACGGAATTGATGCTACGAAGGCCGTCGGACCAGATAGTATTTCTCCCATCTTTCTTAAGTGTAGTATATCTGTAGTACTGTATCTTTTTGTTATATTGGGTGAATCTTTGAAAACGGGGGGGGGGGGGGTTTAAGGGATTGGAAGATGACAAATGTCACACCTGTTTTTTAACCCAGATCTAAAGCCAATGTTGAAAATTATCGCCCAATTTCGTTAACATCGATCTCGTGCAAACTGTTTGAACACATTATTTACAGAAACCTCTACTCTTTCTTGGCTTCGAGACATTCCTTTTCCCCCTCGCAGCACGGTTTTCGTAGCAGGTATTCTTGCAATACACAGTTGATAGAATTTTTATCGTCAGACACCCGGATCATTAGGTAACAGGAAATGTTGACTGTGTGTTCTTAGATTTTCGCAAAGCTTTCAACGCAGTTCCACATCAGCTAAAATAGCGCAAATTGGCTATGCTCAACATAGATCACGATGTTCTGAACTGGATACGAAATTATTTAGAAAGTCGAGAGCAGCCTGTTGTTCTAAATGGTAGCACATCCACACTAACTCAGGTTACTTGGGGAGTGCCACAAGGAAGTGTCTTAGGGCCTTTATTTTTTCTTATATACATAAAAGATGTCGCCGAAAATGTTGATGACTGCATAATATAGAGGGTATTTTTTTTTAGCTGCCCCAAATTTTCAAAAAAGAGGAACGCGAGATAGAGTAATTTGAGCCCTGGGGAAGTGTTAGTGACCATGGCGGCCTCTAGAAAAAGGTGAAATTAGGTAATTAGTTAGCTAATTAACTAAAATATTTTAACTAACTTTTTCATTTTTCACTTGAGGGCACATAATGTATTTAGAGGATTGAAGATTAACCACAGTATAACCTAGCCGTGCCGTCAAATTTGGATAAAAAATTCCTAGTAGGCGCTACGGGGTCGAGAAATGTCACTTTGGTAAATGGTGTCAAACCGAGACTAAACAGGAAAGCATGCCGCTATAGTTATCGCTCCGCTCCTCTGGGCATGCGATTCGTCATTATCGCGGCCAGCTCGCCTAACCAAGTGGAGCCGGCCGAGATAATGACGAATCGGATGCCCGGAAGGGCGGAGCGATAAGTTTCCGGCGCTCTTTCCTGTTTAGTTTCGGTTTGACGCCATTTACCAAAGTGACATTTCTCAACCCCGTAGCGCCTACTATTAATTTTTTTATCCAAATTTGATGACATGGCTAGGCCATACTGTGGTCAATCTTCAATCCTCTACATACATCATGTGCCCTCAAGCGAAAAATTAAAAAGTTAGTTAAAACATTTTAGTTAATTATCTAACTAATTATCTAATTTCCCATTTTTTCTAGAGGCCGCCACGGCCACTAACACTTCCCCAGGGCTCAAATTACTCTATCTCACGTCCCCTCCTTTTGAAAAATTGGTGCAGCTAAAAAATAACACCCTAACACTTTAGATTTTCTAGAGAAGGAACCGTGTGTTTTCTGCTTTTTGTGAGCTCACCGTTTTGCCACCTTTAGCTTTGATTTCCATATACGACTACTTTGGGCCCACTCCTGATGTTATAAGAAGATTTAGAACATGAACGTACTGGCAGTTTTCACTATATCCAGAACAAGCATACCGGCCTTGACCCGTCGCACCATTCACTAGCCTCACCGGGCATGAAAAAAACATCTTTATATGGCAGTTTGTTTCGTTTCTAGGGGAAAAATTCTTGCATTGTAAATGTTTTTCTGTCAGCTAGAAGTCCGAGCTCATAGCTTTATCGTCGGCAGTTGCTCCTGCAAGCAACAGTTTGTGCAGCCGAGGTGCCTCCCTGAGCAGAAAGCTCGCACTTGTGGCCTAATAGTGGTAGTGCCGTTCCGGTTGATTTACACGAGAAAAGACCGAGAAGCAAATATTTAGACGAAGTGGTACTCCTCCCAAAAGAAAACGGAATAGTGCAAATTGTGTTGTAGAGGGAGATAAACTCGCCGATGACTGCATAATATAGAGGGAGATAAACTCGTCAGATGACCTTGCCACATTGCAAGGCGACATACCGTAAGCATTTTATCTACTTGGTGCAGTCAGTGAAAAATGAGCTTCAATCTGAATAAATGTAGTCATATATCTCTCTCGAAAAGTCGGCCACACGTCTTCCAAAGCTACCTAATCAACGGTACCTTCCTAAATACTGTAAACGAGTATGTTTACTTAGGAGTGCTATTTACAGACTCCCTAAAATGGAGCGCTCATAGAGAACAAACAATAGAAGAAGCTAGTACTATGTTTTATTTTATCCGTCGAAATTTTAGATGCACGTCACGCAACGTTAAGGGAACACTACTTTTCTTTAGTAAGGACAATCCTAGATTATGCTTGCGTTGTGTGGGACCCATAGAAACACTTGCTTATAAACAAACTCGAGAAAATTCAGAATCGGGAAGCACGCTTTGTACTAACTATGATGCTTATGCTAGTGTTACAAAAATGAAACCAGAGCTGAGGTGGGAAACGCTCGAATAAAGAAGAAAAAAAAAAAAACTAAGATTAAAATTCTCCCATCGTGTATTTCATAACAAAACAGGAATTGATAAAGCCGCCTATCGTCTGGAGCCATCCTACGTCTCATTCCGACACTGTCATTTTTGAAAAGGTTGCTGTACCCAGTTATTGTCGACGTGCGCGATCGAGAGCGTCGCGGTGGTCGGCCTTCCACGATTGGCCGAATGCTCACTATGACGTCAGCAAAGGAGTTCTCATGGACGGAAATAAGGGGAGCGTGAGAACTTCAATTATGACGGTGTTGACAGCGTTGGTTCAAGAGCGCTATGATTTCAAGCTTCCGCCGTGCTCCTTACAAACACCATCAAACTCGTTGTTCGCAAGGTAATTACGTCACGAAAGGTAACCATACGAGGGCGCCAACAAAACATCTCGCCGCTAATAGGACTGACAGTTTTGCCAATTCAAATCTTTGTTAAAACCGCTATTGAGTGGAGCGACCTTCCGGAAGAGATTGTGTCAATTGACGAAAACGACTTATTCTTTTCTCAATCAACATAGTGTATTCTAAAAAGGCCTACGATAATGCCCACAGGGGCAATAAGGAACTTTGTAAATAAGAAAATAAATAACCCTGGTCAAAACACATACTATAATATACCAAAAGATAACCCACCCGATATATGTGGCTTGATTTGCTGTTTTCTTTTAAGCACCAAAAGATAGCCCTCTCCTAGTAATTGTAGTGTTTGACCTCGGAGTAAATGCGGCTAGGTAGCTATGGCGGGATATAAGCAAACATTGCTGACTGGGAAGTGTGGTCGTCTTTGCTTCATTGTCTCTCGCTGCGATAGCAAGTTTGACAAAAAAAACATCATCTACAAATAGTGTTTTTTCCAACTTTTCTTGGTTGCACACCCAAAGTTAGCCTCCTCTTCATTTTCACCCGATTTTAGGTGGGCTATCTCTAGAGCTATTACAATAGTAATTTTTTTTATTCATTAGTTTTTTTGAAAGAATGGGGATATCACGCTTGCCCAGTCTCAATCATAGCAGAGATCATGAAGACACTTTGGACCATATGCTGCTGCAGTCAGACAGCCCTCTAGGTAAACTAGTTGTGATAGGTATGATAGCCGAGTTTACAGCATGTCAGCCGCGATAGGTTTGTTAGCGTCACAGATCAGAAGAGGACACTTCCCTTCCCCGCCTCAACCCCGGTCCTTGGTGCCTGAAGTTACAATCCTTAAAGGAGCACTGAGGTCATTTTTGGAAAAGGTTGTTTTTGATCTTATGTTGTTTAAAAGGTGTTAGTTCTCACGTATACCAAGTCCTAAAATTCAAAACTGCCTATTCATCTCAGGGCAATAGAAAAACATGTGGACTCTTTTTTCTCGCGGACTACATTGTGTGGACCGATGAAAGCCCTACAATACGCGCAGATTACGAAGGATTTTATTTTAACTTGTTTTGAAGAGAGTCTGATAGGTACGCATTCGGATAAAACTCCTCTTTTTCACTGCGGGCAAAGCCATCGCTTGCAACTCGCCGACAAGCGCCCTTCGTCTAACACTTCACTCGGAACAAAACTTCTTCCCAAAAAAGGCGTGTCGCGATCTTTGAACAAGATTTTAACGAGGAAACAAGCTACGCACGGTTGTAATTTCGGGTTTGTTGGGATCCTCAGAGCGTCTAGACTGAGTTGTCACCCCAAAAGGGTCCCGGAATCGACTTTGGTGCCCCTTTAAAGCAGGTAGCTTCTCTCCTGGCAGTGCTGAGCAAGACAGCATAAAACTGTTGCCACTGCGAGACTATCAGCCCCCTGTGTGCAAGAACTGTGGCAGCAAGGCAAACAAAACTGTCGCAAGTAAGCAAGCCAAGTGCTTGGTGACTTCCAGACTTCTAGATTTCTGGCTTAGGTTTGCGACTTAACTTTGTCTATGATGCACAAACCCTCCTGTGCTGCTAGTAAGCCACGGGCACCAAGCCTTTGATGCGTGACAACCACTTAGTTACACCACAGTACGGTTGTACCAGTCAGAGTGTACTCAAAGGCTGGAATATATACAAATACAAACACACACACACACACACAATAAAAAAACGCGAGGTCATGCGGCATTCACTGCGGTTGACTGATTCAGCAAAGTTGGCAAACACCATGACGCGCTTTTTGTTACTGTTTCATTGGCCCCACTAGCTTGTAACGTCGGCAACACTCTGATCTCGGGTGAGACGAAGTACAGCAATCTGACTCGTTAAACCGGCAAGCCGCGATCATCAAAGGCCCCTTACCGGCACGACTGCGCAGTCGCTTTCTTCTGGTACTCGCGGTCGGCGCTCCTTGAAGCTGAAGCGTCGGAAAGGCGTCCCTTTTCAGTCGGGGATTGGCCTTCTTCCCTATGAGGTGTTCTGGGAAATGCCTGGAGCACACCGCGGTGGAATCGGAGATATCAGAGCGATCCCTGTTAACCATCCGAATCCATTTACTCCTCAGTCTAGGGTTCCTGGGAAAGTGGAAGAGCGACACACCGTCGGATTCACAGGCACCACACGTTAAGACGCAGCACTTCCTCATTGCGGTGCCGCAGACGCTACAATGTCCTCGGCGGGAGTACGACTGTCGAAAATCCAGGAGAAACACAGAGTGCACAAGCTGCTCGTTGTCAACTTTCAAGTGAACGTGCTACAACGCCGGAAGAGTTCATGAGGCGCCGATCTACCCCAAGTGTGCGCGAAAGACGGTTCATGGTTCTGAAGCCCGCTGCTGGGGCACGTTCGATCTTCTTGTTTTGTGGCAGCGACGTTCTACTTCGCATTTACATAAGAAACGTAAGAACGTCCAGACCAGGGTGTAAGATAGACAGGTGGGGAAACGAGAGCCAAATGAGTGACCGGATTGTGTATGTACCCTTCGGTTTTCTCTTTTTCTGTGGCGCCATCTATGTGGAGCACCGCGAACTCTCACTCCGGGTGGGCGACCGGTGGCGACCGGCTAAACTGACGGAGATGGTTTCTCGTGGATTTTCAATAAAGGACTGTCGTGCTCTCGGTTTATTTTGCGCAATCTCCCATAAAGTTCCATGCAAATCCGATTCCGATTTTTTTCTTCTCGCCGCAGCGCTATCTGTCGCAAATCGGGGGTACCCGCAAGCAGACGAGTACACAATCCGGTCACGGCGCTGCGGTAGGCTTCTACTTCTATGGGCCGTTTCCCCACCCGTCCAGGGTGTAAGATAGACAGGTGGGGAAACGGCCCATAGAGGCCTACAGCAATGCCGTGACCGGATTGTGTACTCGTCTGCTTGCGGGTACCCCCGATTTGCGACAGATGGCGCTGCGGCGAAAAGAAAAAAAATCTCCGTCGGTTTAGCCGGTCGCCACCGGTCGCCCACCTGGAGTGAGAGTTCGCGGTGCTCCACATAGATGGCGCCACAAAAAAAGAGAAACTCGAAAGGGACACAATCCGGTCGCTCATTTGGCTCTCGTTTCCCCACCTGTCTATCTTACACCCTGCACCCGTCTATCTTACACCCTGGTCCAGACACATTTCCGATCATTCACGGGAGTAACAACAGTCAAACATGGCCGCGGCTCAGCATTCTGGATTGGATTGTCTTGTATCGTTTCATGCAAAGATTTAGATGATATACGCAATATTAGATAATGGCTCCGATTTAGATGTTTTGGTGGCGCCACCTCGCGGGCTCCCTCCTGTGACGCGCCGAGAGCACGGAGCCCACTGATCTCAATGACAATTGCTGGATCGCGTTTGCCCGCTCCGCGAATGCGGTCACTGGCAGCCATCTTTAGGTAGAGTTATATCACCTCTAGCCAAGATACAGCTGCTGAAGCCACCTGGCAGCCACCATCATTCATCCATGGCAGACGGCGTTTTGGCAGTTGTGGTGGCAGGCTGCCATCAAAATAGCGTGGGTGATATTCCGTGATTGATTGAAATTGTTTGACGAAACATGTTTTTAAAACCAGGCGTGAACGGTAGCCCGGTCTTTGAGGACCCGGTGAAAGTTTCACGAAATCGCGCAGCACCGGGGAAAAGCAGCACAGCACGCATCGAAAGAAGCATCGAAAGCAGACTCCGATACGTAGTCTGCTTTCGATGCGAGCTGCGCTGCTTTCCCCCGGTGCTGCGCTTTCGTAGAACTTTCGCCGGGTCCTCAAAGATGGGGCTACCGTTCACGCTGGGTTTCAAGAATCTGCTTCGTCGAACAACTTCAATCAAGCACGAAATATCACCCACTGTACAGTGTACTAGATCTACGGCTATTTTATGGCAGCCTGCCGCCATTGCGCTGTCCGCCATATTACTATTATGGCTAGAGATGATATAACTCTACCTAAAGATGGCCGACCGTGGCCGCATTCCGGTCCATAGGCAGAGCTGGTCAAACGCGATCCAGCAATTGTCATTGAGATCAGTGACGGAGCCGGTAGGATGCGAGCAGACGACGCGCTATGCCAAAGCATGGAGCGGCTATGTTAGTTCTCATCTATGCCGATTAAAAACGGTTTATTTATTAAAGAAACACATATAACGTTTTTATGATTGATTTTTCTAATGAATAACAGCGCCTCAAAGATGTTCAAAAACTAGCTTGGAGCTGCCAATGCGGAGGGCAAGTTTGTCTGCTTCTTGCGCAGGGGGTACCGGTGACGTCAGAACGCCGAGCCCTGATTGGCTGATCGCGACCCCCCTATCTGAGCGTCGTCTGCTCCTTTGCAACGTCGTCTGCTCGCAACGTCGTCTGCGTCTGTCTTACCTTTCCTGCGACTTTCGGAAGTGCAGAGGCCAGATTCACAAAACCATCTTACGCCAAAAGAGTGCGTAAGACAAAACGTGAGAACAAATTCGTATTCACGAAACGAAATTATCGTAAGCTTTGCTCAGGTTACGACGGAATCCTACGACGATCAACTCAGCATGGCCGACAGCGTCGCTCAGTTAATTCGTCGCGACGATCAAAGGACGTCTATTTTTGTACGTGCTCTTCTCACGCTTCTCGACTAAACCACGACGAACAAGAACGCTGGATCCACAAACACCCGGGAAATGCTCCAACGGCCACGATTCCACCGACCCCAAGTAAGCGAGCTCGGCAGATAGGCCTAGCAGGCACAGCGGTGCTCCGACGGTCCTTGGCCAAGACCGTCTGCCCACGACCGGCTGGCGTGCTGAATAAAATATGCCAACGCGACCCTTGTGAACCCTTCAATCTCTTCCTCTTGTCATCTCCTTGTTTTCCGAGGCAGCGGTGACTCCTGCCGGTGAAAAGCGTTGAATCTCCGACAGACACAGGAAAGGTAAAGCAGCCATCGCTTTGACTAGCAGACGTAAAGCAGACGATGTGAACTGCGCCGACCCGCCGACGCCGTTAAAGAGTGAGGAGTCTCGCCGCACACGAAAGGAGGGAAAAAGTATTTGGGAGGGAACTTGCGGACACTAACACGCTCACTCTCGGTTCTTAGCAAACAAACCTCGGCGCCTCGGGACACCTCGCCAGTGAGTCCTTTGACTTCTCTCCTTGATGCGCGTCTGCTAGTTGTTAAAAACAACGTACCGCTCGATTTATTTCGTCTGCCCTCTCTGAAAGGCGAAGTCGAGCTCGCTCGTAAAGACCTGCACTTCCGAAAGTCGCAGGAAAGGTAAGACAGACGCAGACGACGTTGCGAGCAGACGACGCTCAGATAGGGGGGTCGAGATCAGCCAATCAGGGCTCGGCGTTCTGACGTCACCGCTACTTCCTTTCTCATGCGCAGAAGACGAAAATGAGCCCACTTGCGAGGCGTATAGTTGCTCAGGGTAGCATTTGATTGTTTCTTACTCCTCGAAGCCAGAAGAAAAGAAATTACTCTATGTGTCCATGCCCGCAAACGTTGACATGTCGTTGAGAGTGTTTGATCCAGTGAGCTACTGTGTCTCGCGCTGCTAGGCAGAAAGCAGCGATGCCAATCGGAGGGACATTTGGTTAGTACGAGTGTGTTTATTTTTGCCGCCGCGTTTACTGCCGCTAAAGTTTTTCTTTAAAGTTCTGCAACATCGTATGGCAACAATCCTCTTCGCCAGCTAGTCGATCCCTGACGCATCTTATGCCATCGTTGGCGCCAGGACAGCCAGGGGTACCCTTTTCGAAGGTTAATTGAGGAACGGAAACTCGAAGGCAGGGCTTGTTGTTATTTTGCCGTCATTTCTGCCATCAAGTTCGTCAAGCCAAGTGACAATACAAAGATGGCTGCGGTCAGTCAGGAGCACGTTACTAGTACAAAGTAAGTGTTACAGTTACAGTTACCCAGGGGGAAAAAGTAACTCTGTTAGAGTTACCGGCTTCAAAAAGCAACGTGTTACAGTTAGTTACTGAAAAAACAGTGACGCCGTTACTTTCTCATTACAGTACAAAAATTGGACACAAGAAATCACAAACCAGAACAATATTGTTTTATTTGTTACACTATAGTGAGAAGAAAGGTAACCCCCCCCCCCCCCCCCCCTTGAAAAATTATAAAAACTTAAACCCTGTTTCTTTCCTGCGTCACTTGCCGTTTCCCCATTTTGATATGCATAATTTATTTGCAATAACTGTTATTACTTAGAATAGACTGTTTATCAAAATTGTCATCGGCCCGCATCAGTGAACGTTATTTTTTTCATTTTTTCACTCCGAAACGAACGAGGATACAGATATGGTCATCTAAATATAGTCTCAATCTCAAGGTCATCTCCTTTTGTGTTTTGTGTTGGTGGAGATGACCTTGAGATTGAGACTATATAGGGAGGTGGACTAAATAAACCTGTTAGCTGAGTTTGAGACGTCGTCCTGTCTATTTTCTGTCCCTTCTACGTTTTGATGCTTCTTGTCTACCCCAGTCTCAGGTTAAATCAACATGATCTAATTACCTTATGGGAGAAAAAATTGGGTTGTGTGTATGTTTATACAGCCTAGAACTTGGTTTGCCTCCAAGGGCGACGAGTCATCCAGCTGTAGATGAGCAATTTAGCCAGTGCAGTACAACCGCTAACCTGGGGTTTTCAACGTGCATCACGCAGTAGTGATGACACGAACGCGTGCCGGTACAAAACTCATCCAGATCGAAACGGGCGGGGGCGGTGTGGAATCGAACCCAGGAGGTTCCCAGCACAAGCTTTCGCTCCATGCTCCGAGCTGAGACGTGTTAGCCCACTCGGCCACTTCCTCCCCCTCTTATGGGAGAGATCAGTGGATATACGTAAAGTATTTGGATATACTCGAAAGCAGAGCCGGTTTATGTAGAGAGTTTGGCCAATCATTGGGAAGTATAGGAGACAAATGAGGAGGCGCCATTGGCCGAAAGCGGGCTGGGCGTGTTCTAGGGCGTCTTCACAAATTTGAATGTGGCCGACCAGAAGCCGGATATAATACCATGGCGGTGGTCGCGAGAAACAAACTTAATAAGTGCGTCTGAGTAACTCTCGGTGACTGAACATATGGTACACGTGATGTTTCAATCACGGTCGTCCAAAATTATGGTGAAGAGTGTGAATAGCAGAATGATCGACATAATCTGTGCGTCAGGTGCAGAGGGCTGGAAATTTGCCATCCGAGCGGTCACACCAACGTTACTAATACACTCAGTTGACAAACTCGCCCCAGAAACCTGGGCCGCTGGAGTCCACCAAGACCGAGCTAAATAATATTCCAGCGCCACCTTTAGCGACGAGTTGAAACATGAAAGTTGCTTTATATGGCTACTGCAAGATGTCTCTGCGAGATGGCGCCACCGGCCCTTCCGTGACTCGATGGAACCAGTAAGTGCAGCCGTGCAGTTCACGGAGTGGCCGCTGCGGGAGAAACAACAGCGTTGCGATCGTCATTAGCTCGGTACTGGGATAAGGATCGGCGCCACTTTTTCAGAGCAGGCTCTATGGCAGTTTCCCATGTTCCCATTTCAAGCTTTTCCCATTGTACACCCGGCAGGTTAAAGTCTCCTGCAACAATGACACACGTGTTTGCAGGGCTTGTATTTACACAGGTATTCTTGAATTGATTCTAAAAACGATATGGGGGCGTTAAGGGGTCTATGAACTGCTCCAATTACACAAGATGCACCACACATTGTTATTCTACACCAGATACTCTCATGTTATGTCATAAATACAAATTCAATTCCCTTTTTAACAACAATCACTACGCCACCACCACATGCATCGCGGTCTTTACGGATCATTTTGTAAGATAGAGGGATTATTCCGGTCGTCTATCTCCGGCCGCAGCCAGGTTTCTGTCACGATAACCACATCAGGTTTGTAGTAGGAAAGAAGATACTCAAACTCAGATATATTTACTAGACTGCAAGCATTGATATTGATTGATTAATGTAAAATATCTGGTTCTTTTTCTGCGTTGTCGTGGGGTTTCAGTATCGTTTGGCCTTTCCCTGTCAGGTTCAACTCTGCACACCCTGTCGTCATCCCAGACGAAGGTTGCATCATTGATCACAATCTTATCGTGCAAAAGCCTTACCCTCGAGCCTCCGTCTTTTTTTATTTTCGCACTTTCCCACAAAAGTTTCATTTTTGCAGCGTAGCCTGGGAGTTAACTTGCAATTCTTGAATATCTCTATTTTTTCGCTGTAGTCAACGAACCTCATGATGACTGGACGAATCTTGTTTTTGTGCCTCTTTCCAAGTCGGTGTATTCTTTCAACAGTGCTCACTTTCATACCAAGACGTTCGAAAACGCCAAACAGGACTTTCCTTTTAATCTCGTCATTGGTTTCGTTGGCATTCTCTGGAATTCCCAACACGATAAGATTGTTTCGACGGTTTATATCTTCCGAATCAATTAGTTTTGTTTGTTGCAAACGAATAACAGTTTGCGTGCTTCTTAGCATTTCTTCGAGTCGTACAATCTGTTCTTCGTTTCGCTGAATGACTTTCAACATTACTTCTATTTCTGATACTCTTTTTGTTGACTGTGCTCGATTGCTTAGAAAAAGATGCTCGAGTGGTTTTTATTTCTTTGATATCCTCGCCTATTGTTTTCTGCCCCTCCAAAAGTTTCCCAGTAATTTTTCGATTGAGTCAGGCCCATGGTTAGGTCCTATGTCGCCGACGAGCATTAATAGCATTGAAACACATTGCAAGGCACTTTCCACACACACTTTGGGGCACGGCAAGACAACAATAAACCTATTATCGCTTCCGTAGCACTTCTCACATCTACTATCCTGTCAAAATAGGACAAGCGGGTGAGTTGTCTTTATCTGCCCATGCGCCGATCCTTCGGTGCTCTGCATGACGAAGCTTGTGCGAGTGTGAGGATTGCACGTGTGCGGATGACAGTCGGTGCTCTGCGTGACGAAGCTTGTGCGAGTGTGAGGATTGCACTACTGGGGGCGCGTAACACAGCAAAGCCTGTAAAAACAGGTCAAGCGGGCGAGTTGTCTTCATCTGGAAAGTTTTGCCGTGCCCACCGGATGGCTTGATGCCGAATGGCTTCAAGTACCTGCTGCGATGGGTAGTCGTGTTCCATGCCCATGCGCCGATCCTTCGAAGAAACTTAGTTGCTGGGGGCGCGTAACACAGCAAAGCCTGTATAAACAGAACAAGCGGGTGAGTTGTCTTTATTTGGAAAGCTTCGCCGTGCCCTCAGTTAGAAATCTAGTTAGAGATGAGACGATTTCATTGTTCATTCCCGATACACTGCTCGAATCCCCGCTGACAAATTTGTTGTGTCAAGAAAGCCGGGATTCGGATAACAAAAGTGACAGAATGACAGCAAGAACGCTTGATGACGAATCAAGCTCAAAACAAAGAACAGTTTGCAGGACCAAGGGGCATGGCACCTCAAACAATAAACTTTCTCGCATCGAAACTGAATGCGACAGGTAACAGATATCAAAAACAAAGGTAAGGTGGACATCCTTCCGGTGCCAAGCCCCAAGTGGTGTGAAGGCGGTTGCTCCTTTTGTAGCCATTCAGTTGGGTCCAATGTCCCTGGTTGCCATATGCCGAGCTGCCAAAAGCGTACCGGATGGAAATCCGCTAGATCGCAATCCCGTTTGCACGAGAAATCTGCGGTTGAAGCTGGCAAATTTGACGGCGCGGCTTTCGAAGGCGAAGGCAAAAAGGATGCTTCCGCAGTGAAAAGGCATATCTGCAGCAAAAATAAGGGTGAAGTGGACATCCTTCTGGTGAGGAAGACAGGGAAAGACACCTTTCACTCTGGCAGTGTGAACATTTATTGAGTAGAGAGTAAGAGGAAAAGCAGATAGCAGAGGAAAACCGAAGTGGAGAAAAATGGAAAAGTAACATAAAGACAGGAAACTGAGCATAATGATTTAACTCTAGACCACTTACGTGTTTTGTAGTTGTGGACATAGATATGCAACTTCAGCGTAGAACAAGCGGAGAGACAAGGATTCAAGGTTACCCGGAAAATGACACCATGGTGAAAGCTTCTTTTGTCTCCATACTTCTTTTGTCTCCAATCCTGACCCCGAATATTGCATATCTCCCTCCACAGCTACAATCTACCTGGGAGGTCTAGAGTTAGGTCCCTACGCTCAGTTCTTCCCCTCTTCTGTGTCGCTTCCTTTTCGCCTTTTCCCCTCCTTCCCCTTGCATACTGCCCTGTCAACTTTCTTCACTCAAGCCACTACAGTCAGACCCGTTTATAACGAACAGCAAGAAACGCTATGATCAGTTCGATATAGCAAAAAAACATTTACAACAAACTTTCACGATGAGTTTGTTGTAAGGCGAGAGCCTTCTCTTCCTTTCTCATCTCTTCACTTCCGCCTGTAACAACGCGCCTGGAAAGTTGTTTTTTTTTTTTTTGCATGCGTGCAGAGTTTGTTTTTCTAGCTTATCCCCCTTCTAAATCACTTCTCTTTGCTCAATTTTGTTCGCAACTTGAGCTTTGGAATTTTCTTTCTTTCCTACTTCTTTTTTGGAGGAAGGGACAGGCTAGACGACGATTGTTTGCACGTTTTTGGAAGCCTTCCCAGGGGGAAAAGGTTGTTCGTTATAAAACATACTTTTTATGTGCATTTTTATTTAAATTTTCTGCGAGTTCGATATCGACAATAATTCGCTGTACGTGGGTTCGTTCTAAACGGGCTTCACTGTACTGCAACTCTTGCCTTTGTTGCGAAGTCGTTCATAAATGCATATGCAGCCAGTTGGAGAGATGTCATGCTCTGTCTTAATCCTTTTTTGCTTTTCGTTTACTTGTATAACATCACCAGTGTTCCTAATTTGGAATAATGTTTTTTATATGCTTAATCTTCCTCAGCCTCTAATAAAAGAAGCACAAAGACCTGAAAAAATATGTGCAAGGGCCTCTCGCAAGGAGATTGCGTTTTTGCCTGGCTTCAGTTTGTGACCTGTAAATATTCTTGTACGTTTGAAACCTTCCATTCAATAAAATATTTTTGCTAAAACGTTGCTCAGTATCAGCTTAAATACTACTTTCATATGTTATTAGTTTTATGCAAAAGAATTAGTGCAATGTTCAATCTCTATTAAGAAGTACTACATTCATTTAGCAGTTCCTAGTTCTAGGCAATTTCACGCTGCAAGAGCTGAATACTGTTCAATTTCTATTCAAAGTACTTTCAACAGAAATTGAACAGTATGTAACACTTGTAGCATGAAACTGACTAGAACTTGAAAATTGTTATTATCTCAAGTATCCAGAGCAATTTTATCTCAGTGTTTTCTTTTCCAGTGTTATAGATGTTTATTATTTTGCCAGATTATTGCAAACATTTTCAGTCGACTTGAACCCTGCATTTGCTAACCACTTTCGAATTTAAATAAAATGTTCAGAACACGTTTATTGCCCTCCTGTGAAAGGTATAAAACGTTTTTTGTACAGTTGTGCACTGGGGGCATTTTGATTGGATTTACCTGAACACATTGTTTAATATTTTATGTCCTTAAATTAATTACAAACTTGTTATCTCAATTTGTGTAAAATGAACCCACTCTTCCTTCGAAGTATTGAAGCCAAACTAAATATTTGCAGCTTAGCTGCCTTCTACATTAGTCATCCAATGCTTGTTAGGTCTGCTGAATCCATTCTCTAGTTATGCCCCTTGCACTGTTCATGCTCTTTTGGGTACCATGATTTTTAGTGCCCAGTGGTCGTAATGAATGTCTTTGACTGGTATGTCTGGCATTCTATACTGCTTGCACATCGAAAGTGGTCCCGGAGCTGTCGTGTCATGCTGTCTGATGTTTCAAATCTGGCGGTTTGTCCTACGCATTTCAGCGAAGACGAAATGCAAGTGTCTCTTTTGTCACAGCGTCCCAGTTCCTGGCCACTAATGCTTCCGTGGACTGTCAAGCTGACAGCGACCTACAGCAGAAAAGAGGTCTGCTTTCTCCCCTGCTGCGCCACGGCCAAGATCGCGGCAGGGTACAGCACGCCACAACTGTGACGTCATCGAACAGAAATCGAGGAACCTTAAATGAAGACACGACCAGCATACCAGTCTGAGACCTGTTTCTATAAAGGCCTATTGGGACATTCCAATGGACCAGTACACCAATAAGCCTCAATTGGGCCAATACACCAATAGGATTTAGTGGACCAATAGGTCCCCCCTATCAGTTACGATAGGATTCTATTGGTCTATAGGTTTACTCTACCATAATCGTATGCACATAGGATCCTCTATTGGAATTTCTGCTAAGGCGCCCTCCCCCGAGATAGCCCATCCCGTTTTTCTGGCTAAATATCCGCAACACAAAAATTCTGAAACATCGCCCTCCCACCGATTCTCGTCGGACGTTACGCGATGTTCGACGGGAATCGCATGAATCGCACGATCTGCAGTACCGGTACGTCTGACAAGCGAGTTCATAACAGGTTCTCGCGTTTTTGTCCGTGATATCCGCTCCCGTAACATGCGAGTTCCCGCCTGTATATTGCACCGTGAAATGCGAATTTGCTGCGCCTGCAACCTGCAGTATCCTTTCTCATGACACAGAATTCGTAGCGAATTCCCGCGTGTTTATCGCATCGTGAAACGGGAATTCGCCGTGTCCCCAATATCAGTTCCTGTGTCACGTTTGTAGCGGGTGCCCCCTGATTATTATTCATATTTTAGAAAGTTTTGCCGTCGCATCACCAAAGATAGCCCGCATCATGTTTTTCACCATTTTTGTTCATTTTGGGTGGGCTTTCTTACGTAATTTTACAAGATAGGGGGTATTTACTAGACGTCATATTTGAGGGCAATGTTTAGGACGCATGCTCAGTAAGAGCTCACGCTAATAGGCTGCTAAGACCGACAATCTTGATGGTGCGGAATGAGCTTGGCAAAAGAACTGTAGAAGCTCATCATCAGTATGCGCTCAGCAGTTGCGCACACAGCTATGGCCGCCAGTGAATACTCCCTCCCAAGCAGCACAAATGTCCCATGAACGTCCAAAGGAGAACCCTGGAACTTCCTAAGGACATTCACAGGACTAAGTGTGCTACTAAGGTATACGGAGAAATCCACTTACATTGATAATAAGAAAACCTGAACATTCAGTCGTTACAACTGGTCATCGTTGTATTTGGACTAGAAACTGGGCGTTTCTAGTCTACAAATTTTAGAAACTGATCGCTATAAGCAGTACATCGTTATTTCTGGTATCGTTATAAGTGGGTTGCATTGTAGTTCCAAATATGAACCTGCCAAGCGTCATCAAAAACCCCTAAATCAGTCATTTCTACGAGGACGTAAAGCACATGGGGAGTGCGGAAGTGCGCCAAAGTTCCCACATGTGCAACAGGCAATCCGAAAAATGCTAATGATAAGAAAATCATGCGCATTTTTGCATCGCAAGCCTTCTATCTGCTGAACGGGTGGAAGCTTTAGAGCACCCACGCCCTTCCCACAAGCGTAAAGCTTCATAAAATTGGCTGATGAGGTGTTTTCGAAGACGTCCTGTCAGTTTCTAATGAGAACAGTTAATATTTTCATTAATTAAAAAGCAAATGAGTAAGTTTTATTTAATTATTTAGCTAATTAGCATGTTTTCTGAAATCGCTGAAACTCACCTTGACTGGCAGTTTGTTCCCGAGATTTTTTTTTTGCTTAACCAATTTATTTGTCGGAAGTTTTGAAACTATTTGAAGAAACACCTGGTATAATCTTGAAAGCAGTAAGCAACAGACTTTTTTTGAGAAGTAGACGTCAGTAGAAGCAACTAAAGTAAAGTGCATTTATTTATTCAATTATCCACTTAAAACATACATACAACATAGCAAAGTAAAGAATCTGGTAATCATAACCTCCCCAGCTTGTTTTCAATGTATTCAAGGATACTTGTATATTTGACAGCTTGAACCAGGGGAAGATATATAGAGAAATTGAGACAGGAGAGAAAAGACAGCTGACTACCAACGATTATTTAGTGGGAACTTCTTTTTCCTTGCGTGTTTCAGACACCAACAAAAATTACTACATATTAAAACCTATTATACTAATATAATAATGCATGTGTGTGTTAACAAAATTTTCACATTACCCAACCCTAAACTAATCTTTTAAATTTACCCGCCACAAGCTCATGCTGCCATTTCCTGGACCGTGACGCACCGTAGATATTGTCTCTCCTTTTTGTGAATAGTGATGGATGGGGTGCTGACGCACCCACTCGCGTGTTCTTCGATAGCAAGCGCCTCGAGCATCTCGCGCGCATGAGGATTGTTATTAGTGGCTATGATGGTGATGTCCTTGAACGCGGCACTGCAGTGGCAAGTCCTGCAATGAGCTGCAAGATGCCCTGCCGACGTTCCTGTAAGGGATGTTGCGTGCTCGCGGGCTCTGTCGTTGATGCAGCGGCCCGTCTGGCCGATGTAGCACTTCCCGCATGAAAGGGGAATGTTGTAAACCACTCCTGTCATGCATGGTACATATTGTGTTCTGTGGGCAATGTCGCACGTTTTTTCTTTGCCTGTTCTGTTGTTAACTCGTCTGCACATGGAGTACGCTTTATTAGGCGCGGAGCATACTACTTGGATCTCATTCCTCGCGGCGATCTTTTTCAATTTGTGTGTTATCCCGTGAACGTATGGTAGCACAACGATCTTCCGTCGGGTTCCCTCGTTTTCTTTTTTGCTCGACTTTGCACTCTTCAAGTTTCTGCAGATGGTCTCACAAACGGGTACCAAGATACTTGGTGGGTATCCCGAATTCTGTAATCGTGACATCTGTTTTTCAAAGCTCTGCCCTATCTGGTGTTTACATGATTTGTTTAAGGCAGACACTAACGCCGTGCTGGCGATACCTCGCTTAATAGTTCTTGAGTGGCCAGAGGTAAACGGCAGAAACCCTTTTGCTGACCGGGGTTCATACCTCCAGCAAACGTGCCCTTGTTGGAAAATTAGCGCGAGGTCTAGGAATTTGATATTTTTGTCCACAGGTGATTCATGTGTGAACACCAATTCGGGGCAACTTTCTTGAAACACTTGCAGAGTAGTATCCTTGCATTCTTCACTCTGGTCATCACCTTCTGTGGCACAAAGTACTAAAAAATCATCCACATATCGGAAGATGGCTGTGACCCTTGTATCTGTCAGATTACTTGCGATGATCTTTCCGCATGCCCCCAGGAATAAGTCACACAATTGCGGCGCTACCCGAGACCCTATACATACTCCACTCTTTTGTACATATTGTTGATCTTGAAAGTCTACTACAGTGGAAGTCAAATATATACCTAATAGTTCCAAAAAGGAACTATTAGGTATATTTCTCAATTTCTCTATATATCTTCCCCTGGTTCAAGCTGTCAAATATACAAGTATGTACCAACACGCTCAACTATCAACCGTTATTCAAGGATCACGAGTAAACTATGTGACATACCAAACAGGGCAAACTGCTAATACACATTGTTTAAAAAAATAAATACAGAATTGTTTATAGCCCCATCTCTAATATAGACGCCCAAGGAGTTCCAAGTTGCAGGAGTCTGATGATGGGAGGACTGGAACACAGCAAAGTCCTCTGACAATGGTTCCACAGCAGGTGCGGCTTTAAATGTAATGCACTGACTCGCATCCGACATAATTTAAAAAGAGCAGAGTTTCTTACTTTGAAACCAAAATGCAGCCTTATCGATATAGAAAGGTGCTGCAAATAAAATAGCATGGCAAAACAAAGTATAGCATGTGAATGTTATCCAAAGAATGCTCCAGCTCTTCCTTTCTATTTCAGGATCTAGCAAATACTTCACTCATAATCATGTCACAACAGACACCTCATCTCTGACAGACATTTCTTTTTATCAATAAGTAGCCATGTGAGAGGAATGTAGAACATTTCCCCTTCTTTATAAACAAAAATAGTGAGATGATGGTTCAGTTTTTGTAAAAACCGATGTTTGATCATAATGTACTCGTACATGTCACTCTTTTTAACAAAAACACACAACAGTCGCCGACAAGGTGAGAACAGTAGATAGGAGCTTCAGTTGTCCCGTCAGAGCACGAGCTTACTTTCGACAAGGCTTTGGCATCTCGCACACCTCAAAGCGGGCACAGGTTTGTAATAAAATTTATACACAAGTCATGCGCTTCTAAGCTCCTACTTCATCTGAAGCCAGTTCACAGGTATCAATTGCATAGCCTCAAACTCATAACAATTTTTAAGTGTTTCGCTTGTGAAAACATTTATGACAATGCTAGGAAGACACCCTGTGAAACTCATCAACAGGTGATGCACTGTAGGGCATTCATCCTGTATGAACCGCCTGGTGAGCATTCAAGTGTTGTTCATCGGTGAATGCTACGGTACAAGTGCTGCATTTGTAGACTGTACCCTTGTAATTTGAAAGGAGATTCAAGGGAAGCTTCAACTGAAAAAAAAGCTTAGATTGAAGAGGCAAGTTCAGTTTAAATGCTCTTGGCTGGATGGGACATTTGGATAGACTTTCACTCTTGTGAACAGCCTGGTGAGCATTCAGGTGCTCTTGGTCAGTGACTGCTATAGCATGAGTTCCAAGTTTGGAGGCCAGTTCATCTCGGTGAATCTTTCCATGAGCACTCAAATGCGACTCCCTGCAAAGTCCTTCTGAGGAGGTTTGGCATATGACTCGATTTCTGACCAAGTGACTCTGTTGACGACCTACAGATTGATATTTTTGTACAAACTCTGCGTCAAGGGTTTTGCATTTGTATGGCACCTTGCCTTTGTGAAGCCTTTCGTGAAAACTCGAACTCGATTTTACTCTGAACTCTTTCAGGCAGGTGCCAGATTTAAATAGCCTTTCATCTTTATGCATGGCCTGGGGCCTCCTTAGGCCTACTTCGTGTTCAAAAACTTTGTCACGCATGTCAGATCTGCTAGTTTCTTGACACTCATTAACTGTTTTGTGACTACTAATGTGTGACTTCTGACAGATGTCTCTTAGACAAGTTGGTTCATTTTTATGAAGTTTTTCATGAACATCCAAGTAACACTTCATAAGGAATGATTTTGGACAGGTGGGGCATTTATAAGCCCCAGGCACATGAGTAAGTTTGACAAAATTGAACTTAGACCAAAAACGAAACTTTTCAGAAGAGGCGGAGCACGTGAACTGCTTTGGGCCCGCGTGAAGTAGCTCATGAGTGGTTAAGTGTCGCTTCTTTGCAAATGCTCTGTCACAGGCTTCACATTTTAAGGTCTTTTCACCTTAGTGGTAGTCTTTTGTGAACTCTCAAGGAAAATTTGCTACGGTACAAATTTGGGCATAAGGGGCACTTAAACAGCGTTTCATCACTGTGAAACATCTTGTGCTCCGTCAAGCGTGACTTTATTGTAAATGCTTTAGGGCAGCTGGGGCATTTAAACAACCTTTCATCACTGTGAGATAGCTTGTGTACAGTCAAGCTTGACTTTGATTTAAATGCTTTAGGGCAGCTAGGGCATTTAAATGGCCTTTCATCACTGTGACATATCAGCTGGGGCATTTAAACGGCCTTTCATCACTGTGAGATAGCTTGTGTACAGCCAAGCTTGACTTTGATTTAAATGCTTTAGGGCAGCTAGAGCATTTAAATGGCCTTTCATCACTGTGACATATCTTGTGCCGCATCAAGTTTGACTTTTTATGAAATGCTTTAAAGCAGCTGGGGCATTTAAATCGTCTTTCATCACTGTGGTATAACTTGTGCCCAGTCAAGCTCGATTTTATTTTAAATGCTTTAGGGCAGCTGGGGCATTTAAACAGCCTTTCATCACTGTGAGATAGCTTGTGTACAGTCAAGCATGACTTTAGTTTAAATGCTTTAGGGCAGCTGGAGCATTTAAATGGCCTTTCATCACTGTGAGACATCTTGTGCCGCGTCAAGTTTGACGTTTTATTAAACGCTTTAAAGCAGCTGGGGCATTTAAACGGCCTTTCATTACTGTGACATAACTTGTGCCCAGTCAAGCTTGATTTCATTTTAAATGCTTTAGGACAGGAGGGGCATTTAAATGGCCTTTCCTCACTGTGAGAGTACTCGTGAGCCCTCAAGTGAGGCTTTGTCCGAAATACTTCAGGGCACGTGGGGCATTTAAAGGGCCTTTCATCACTGTGACATATCTTGTGATTCGTCATATGCGACTTCGTTTTAAAATATTTAGGGCAGCTGGGGCACTTAAACGGCCTTTTATCACTGTGACATGTCTTGTGCTCCGTGAAGTGAGACTTTTTTTTAAATGCTTTAGGACAAAAGGGGCATTTAAACTGGCATCTCATCACTGCGAGATTTCTTGTAATCCCTCAAGTAAAGGTTAGTTCGAAATGCCTTCGGGTATGTGAGGCACTTAAAGGGACTTTTGTCTGTGTGAACTCTTTCAGAAGTAGTTAAGCGACGCTTGTTAGACCCTTCTTCCATCTGTGTGCCTTCAACCACAATGATCTTGCTTGTGGAGATGCTGGACCAGGTTCCGAAAGAACAGCCATCTCTTGGATTCACCTGTTCGTCCAGACATTCCTGGTCAAATCGTTCTCGGGAAGAGGACAAGCTGCGGCTTCCTCCGCAATCGGAGCTCTCCTTTTCTACATCGACCGGCTCTGTTGAAAAGACAGAATAGACAACTTCCATTGTTTCCAACTGAGGAAGGGGAAAGTTACATATCCCATACAGGAGACAGTTGTACATATGTCAAAGACCTGCAGTAAACCCTGAACAATTAAAAACATAAGCAGGTTCGAATAGTTTCAAACAAACCACAATGAAAAAAAAAAAAAAAATAAAAGCTTGACCCAAATCGTGGTATACAGATTCATAAAGAGCAGAAACCTAGGCACATTTTTTATTGAGCCATAGATAAAAAAAAACTATGGGCTGGGGAAAAAATTTATGCCAATAAAGCTTTTTGGGGGCTTATGATAACATGTGAAGTGACTATTTTCCAGTAATTTATTTCCCAAGGAAGATGTTTGTGGCTGTGAATTTTTAATTATTTGAGTATTCCATAAAAACCTATATAGTATGAACACAATCCTCCTGAGAAATTGCCCATCCAGTTTTTCTGGCTAAATATTTGCAGGGTTAAAATTGCAAAGTGTACCCCAACCCATTTGATTCACGCACTATCACATGAAAATAAATCCAACTGCTATGCTCCCAAAAACAAAACAAAAAGAATGAGCTAGGAGTTTTCTTTGTAGACATTCTCCATCTCTTAGAAACTTTAATTTCTCTTCATTGATGATTGACGAACGCCTTCAGGACTTAGGAACGATGTGATAAGTCAGTATAGAAGCTTAGAGGCATTCTATACAATACACACAGTAGGGAACGCTTGGTTCGCAGTCATGCATCAATGGGAGGCTCACATCTGCTAAAATGATGCTTAAAGACCGACCAAGAAGAACACTACTATTGAAAAACCACCTATGGGGCCCACCAGGATTTCTGAAAAGTTGTGTCATACCCTTCAAAAATGTTTGAGGGGTTTAAGATGTTTGTCTAAGTTTTCTAAGGGGCCTGCATACCCTTTAAGAATTCCTAAAAAGTGTCAGAAACCTGCCATAGTTTTTGTTTGTTTTTTTTGAGAGGCCTGTGGGGTTTGTCTTGGTTTTTTCAGTGGAACCACAACACCTATCAAAATTATTTTAACGGGTCTGTGAGAGAGATCACATGACCCCTCAGGATATAAGCGTCGGGGAAGCTGCTTGGCCATTTTGTATCGGGCGGCTGCAACCAGCTTTGAAATTAAGGAGACTTTCGCCCGTCTCTATCCTGTCGTGCCCTTCGTTAATGCAGCTTAATTGCTGTGTCTGCATCTTCTGTGTATATGTTTCACGGGTTGGACTGGGGACGGCCAAGGACGTGTCCCCATGCACCCTCTCTCACGAGGGAGAGAGGGAGTGTGGAAAAAATGGAAGGGAAACTTTTTGCAGTTTGTTTGAAGAAAACCTGTGTTTAGTCAGTCGAAATGCAGCCATCGTCAGAGCCTGGTCGTCCCATTTTTCTTCCATCAACAAGCAGCAAACTAAATGCGCAATGAGCGGATGCTCAGTGTCGGCTTCCCATCCCATGTGACAAAGAACTCATCTAGAGCAGCTGGGTGTGTGGATCGAGAAAAAGATCTCTCAGTGCCCTGTTTCTTGCACCTCTTCATCCGTCTGGCTTCAGAAGTATCCAGCGAGCGAAAAAGACACCGGGACCTCCGCCGTGATAGCGTGAGGGACGACACCGTGACTGTGCAGGATTTCTCAATGGTAGCAGATGTTCGCTGCGCGTTTGTGGTTTTTGCTAAATAGTGCTACTAACAGTGTGTATGTCTATGTGTGGTGCACCTGCCCGGTTTTATTAGTTGAACTACAATACATTTCAGAAATTTACCCAGTGGCACTGTGAGCAGCTCGAAAGCTATTTTTTGTGACAAAGAACTCTGTTGTTCCTATTTGGTCTCATCACTTTCGTCTACAGCTGCTCGCGCCCTGGGTTCGAGTAAACAATGCTTCTTATCGTCTTTTTGAGTGACAACATGCATAAAAAGTCAATGTCCGAAATAAATTTCCCATAGGGTATTAAACTCCACTTTTGCTCCATGATTCACAGTCATTTGTGCATCTAAAGGGTTAAAAGGCTGATAGGGTCTGAAAGGCTGAAGGGGTTTGAAGGGCAGAGGGGTTTGAAGCACTGAAAGGGTCCCATAACACATCAGGGTTGAAGTGCTATTTTTCGAAGGAGAAAGGAGGGAGCACACCCTTGCCAACCCTAATTTTCTTCTCGCCATGACTCCTGCAGCAAGAAAGGAGATAATCCCTCCTCTTCACGCCACTCTTTAGGATTAAAAAAAGATTTGTTCAGCAGCCACTTAGTAATCCTGCTGAGGAACCCAGAAGCCATGCCTCCATTTTCCCCCGCCTATCTGCTTTCCTTGAAGCTACCCCTTCATATTGACACTCGGACTTATAGAGCACTCTACTATATTTATCCCTGAGCCGACGGTGTGGTGGAAGCTACGCGTTTGTCGGTCACATCATAGGTCTTCCTTTCATCCCATCATTACATTACCCCCATACCCTAGCGCAGAAAGAGGGGTCAGGCTGTGAAATAGAAGCGGCTGGTTGGTACAGTGTGCGGTAGGTAGACATTCATTTTTCGAAACTCTAGCTATGAGTTTAGAATATTCCCAACCAAAGAATTTTGAGCGAGGAATCTTTTCGAGACAATTGAGGTAAAGGTTGATCTGCGTGGGGAATTTTAGCATGCTCTTCTTGCTTCCTCTATTTCTGGGAATTTCTCGATTACCCGGAAAATGGTTGTCACATCTCGATGCAATTTTAATAGCTAGAGTCTCCAATTCGAAGACTTTGTTAAAGCTAGTAAATCTAACCTACAGATCGCTATTTGCGACTCCAACTGCCTGTAGGTGGTGCCACTCATAGGTGGTGCCGCTCATTACGGTTGTTGTAAGGGTCAGAGATGCATGCCGGCATACCAGATGCTGAGCCTGTTCAGTGTGCTGGCTTCAGTGGGCGACACAAGTTATTCCTGCATACAGTATACAAGGAAGCTAGGGTGTTATGCATGCAGGTCACCTCTTTATCCTGAAAACAAAAATAGTGTTTAGCGTAATATTTATGCCCCGAAGCACGTTATAATTCAGGAAGGAAATCCAAACTAACTTTTACTTTGGATTTAATTTCTCGGATAGGTGTTAACTTCGGTTTCTCTCCAAAGTCAAGATGTGTCGCACACTGTAATTATTGAGCTAAAGGAATTTTTAGTAGGAAACTTTATTTTGTGGCATGCGTGTCCAATCCAGGCATCTAAAAATAGTTTTTAAGTGTTCAGTGTCCCTTAAAGGGGTTCTCCAGTGATTTGTTCATCGTCTTTGATTTGCCTCAAAATTGACTCAACACGCCGATAGACACGGCTGTATCAGTCCCCCAAGTATTGTGTGAAAATTTGCAAGTTATTGAACTTTCTAATTTCGTTCTCATCGTGTTTCTCAAACCGAGAACCCTACTGGCAACACTGAAGTGTGACGTGACGACAGAAGTGATACAAGGTGGGCAGTAAAAAAACATTCCATACTAATTAGAAGACCTTTGACTGTGAGAAAAGAATGCTTGAAAACTCATTCACTAAGAAGCACGAAAAAATGCTCGATATATGCTGTTTAAAACTATGTGCAGGACCTGGAAGTCTGTACCATTTGTGACGTCAGTACACTGGAGAGCCGCGCGGAAATTTCAATGTTGGTTTTGGCATCATCTTCATTTACGGTTTTCTCAATAGCTAATTTGAATTTCGAGACAATAAATAGCACACCATGGAGACTAAACCCCAGTTATTCAGAAAATGCAATTAGTTTGGGTAGCTCAAAAAACGGCCGGAGTACCCCTTTGAAGACGGGTCTTTCATACACCACAAACCTTCTAGTACCTTTTTGCACTGTTTCATCTCATTATGTTTAACAGCTACCAACTAGTCCAGCTCTCAACCTTATTACTTTCATACAGCTTAGAGCTAACATAGAACATTGTTAGCTCCAAGGTGTCTGAAAGAATTGCGCTGGTAATACCCTTTTGTGTGTTCTTGGCTACTTCTCCCCACTCAGATAATTGATATGTGAAATAATGAACTGAATGCCCTTTAATGGTTTTTTGGCCATTTAGATGGTTCTTTGCGTTAGCATTATTCCCAACAAAAGAATAAAAAAATCAATCAAAATTTTACAACATATTGCCACGGGTGATGAGTTTAGAATGTGTTCACAAAACGTATAAATTAAAAAAATGTTGTTCTCACCACAAAAGCCCAACAACAAAATCCAAGTCAGAAGACAGTGTATTTTTTAAGGCAATACGTGACACATAAGACTTTATATTACATCCAGTGTTTAGGTATATCTATCTTAATAATGATGTCAGTTTTTCATATGCTAAAAAGAAAACAAAATGAGACATTTCTGTAAAGGCTATTATAGTTGAATCGAGAATGGTATATTTATGTGATTGTGGTATTCATTGGGGGCCTACATCACTGCAATTTGTGTTAATAATACAAGTAAGATATTTTATTACATAGTTTTTTAAGCTCTAATGTAATTTGCTGCTTATGATTTAATTTCAAACAGGCAAACAACTCTGGCAATTAAATGTTTGCAAATTATCCTTGCTGGTGCCAAATGCAGTATTTTTAATTAACAAGTTATAAAATAAAAATAGTAGCGTAAAAAACAATTAAAACATTCTAGCTAGTCTTAGAAATCCAGGTAAAATTAAAATAATTGTGGGTAAAGGATACGGTGCTATTGAAGTCGCGACTATTGACAATCAAACTTCCGAATTCGCCTCCAATCCTCCCGGAACAAATGCCATTGTATTGCCAATCTCAGCTTTTCCAGTTAGAAGGAACACTTACCCGCTCGCACGTCTGCACACTGCAGCACGTTTCGTTCGCGTTGGAAAACACGTGAAACAGTAGTGAGTTTTACTATTGCATACACGAGCGAAGGCAAGTACCATTTGTTTGTGTTAGTGTCGCATCTTCCACACTGGGTGTGCGCGGAGCCCAAAATTGCAGCCTTGGAGTGGCGCATGACAATGATGCGCACGCGCTGCATGGAGCACGCAACACTAATGCAAACGCACAGTGCTTGCTTCTATACGCAATACGAAAGCTCTCTAGTAAAGTACCATCCAATACTGGCAGCAGCACTGCATTGGGACAGTGAAGAGACTTGCTTGCATTTAGAAATTACTGTTCGTGAGCCATGATTGCGAGCTGTTCCGCCGTGCCTGCTGAACAGGAGATCCAGGGCGCCCTCCCTAGAGCGCTTTCCATTTCCGCCTGTGAGACGGCAAGCAAAGAGCTGGAGACGCGAATATGTGGGATTGCCATAGGTGCTATCGACAATATACAACAGCCTCTTAACCTGGTACAAAATAGAAGACCAGCATTCAAAGAAATTGGCACCAAGTACCAGGCTTACAGCACTGATGACGAGGCAGGCTGACTCTGAAAAACTCAACTCTGCTAAAGAGACGTATTCCTGCAGCTGGCTTGTGGCACCAGGTCTAAACCTTGATGTTTCCTGCCTCTGGGCTTTTCTTCAAACCACGGGAACAAGGTAGCTCTTACTCGTTGCAGCTAATGATGATGATGAGGTTACGTTGACAATGACAAGGTAAAGTGCAGTCGAGCTTGCCTTGCTTCACGAAGTAGCTGTTGTTGTGCTCTTCCAGGTCCAGCTGGGGGCCAGTCACTCTGTTGCAGTCCTCTGAACGGAAACCTCCGCCCGTGGGAGTGGGCAGTATCTCGTCCGGCACTGTTGGAGAGAATGACACGCCACTGTTGCCTACGGCCAAAGTCGAAGAAAAGCGTGCGTCTCCTCACACGACTTCACACGCAGTGAGAGGAAAATAAATCACATTTTTGTAATTTATTTATCACGAGGGTTGGTACCTTGATATTCGCAAGAATGCCTCAATGCTTGTATTTCTCTCGTGAATTGTTACTGAAGTGAATGGGATGCCCATGCAGCAGGGTTCTCCAAACCACGGCCCACAGGCCAAACCCGGCCTGCAGATGTCTTTTGACCGGCCCGTAGCTGGCCGCGGTACTTCCGATGAAGCCCGGCCTGCGGCGCGCTTTCAGCAGACCCGCTGCTATTGGCACAAAAATAAGCCCACGTAAAGCGGCGTCAAAGCGCACCTAACGTGCAAACCAAGATACCATAAAAAGTACACGGGAGAAATCTGCCTATCGATAAGGTGTGTCCTCTCGTCATATTGTCTATTGGACATTGTTATCACCAGCATCACCATTCTTAGTCTCTTGCTTCATATATGTTTATAAAATTCCTTTTCCTTTACATGTATATTGCAATAGTGCGTGAACATGCCAAATGTTTTTATGCACTTTGATTTATGCTTTGTGAGTTTTCTGGGTCCCCATTATTGTGTAATGTCATAATTAGCTAAAAAACTTTCAGCCTTTCCACTCTCGTGAAGAAGGAAGACCAGCGGAGCTGTACTCGATACACTGTGTGCTTCTTCTTCGTTGTCGTCTGTTTTTCGTGCTGTTTCCTACGATGAATTCCCACTGTTCGAGGCGGGGTTTAAGCCGCACGTCCAGAGGCTTCCTGGCTCGTGACGACGACCATTTCCCGAAGTGAAGAACCCAGGGGTCCAGTGGAAGTGGGAGAATTGGTAACGTAACAAACGGTTTAATTACATCCAACGCACCCAACTATCCATTCTTCTATTATAGCTAGAAAGGTTGCCGCCATCTACGAGCGACGACGGAAACCATACTGGTTGTGTGCTTGCCGCCGTCGCTTATAGAGGGCGGTAGCTGTCCAGGTAAGTTTGTGTCGACATACACGGACACGATGCTGGGGAACCTAGCCCTTAACAGCTCCACTGTAATATATAATTTTGAAATAAAGTATGTTTATCCACCTTACATTCTCTTTTTTTACCCTAACTTTCAATTTTGTATTTAGATGCTAATCTAGGATTATTTAAGTTTATTTCCAATTTATATTTACTTCTTTATTTTCCGGCCCACGAGACAGCAACAGATCCCCCATCTGGCTCCTTAGCCAAAAAGTTTAGAGGCCCCTGCCATACAGCATCATTTTTGAGAATGACGATTCTCGAATACTGTAGTCACGCTCGGGGTACAGAGGGTCAAACATATTAAATCTGTCATCCACACCTAAATATCATGATGCATTTAAAAAATTTCACGCCGTTACATCTTAGGGAGTTGGGGCAATGAGAAAACTCTCTTTACCATGTTGATACGTCAACCCACCAAAGGGAAGACAATGAATCAATCTCCGCTCCTCATTTGATGATATCAATGGTGCCTACAAGAATAAATAGGGCAGAAGAGCTTGCCTTCAATCACGTGGAGAGAACCGTCCCTCCGCTGTCCTTCCAGCAGCACTGTCAATGATGGCATGGAGTCAAAGGCCTCAGAGGTCTCGCCCTCACCTTCCATCCCAAGGGTGGCAGCAAACTCCTCCGGTTCTGTTTAGAAACAAGCACAAGACACCTGTCTATCACCTTTCACAAAAACATTGATGGAAATGAGAAATCATTTAATCCTCATGGAGCATCTTCTATCTTATTGCTCGCGATAGCACAGAACCCCTAAATATGTGGGCACATTCTACTACAATCAGGGGAACGACAGAAGAAATGGTTGTAATCTGGTTCAGTGAAACTGAAAGGGCATGACATGGCCGTTTGGGTTCTTGTTTAAGACAAAAGCAAATTAAATCTGGTGTCGCGCAATCAATGTCCGGTGAACTCTCATCCAGGCGTTGCCTGCCAACATTTTCTGTGGCTGTTAAGTTCACAGTCGCTGGCACTTTACGGCAAGGGACCTCCACACAGAGGTGACTCGTGGAAAAGCATGCCAAACGAGCTCATATCACAGAATGCGCAACAAGAGTGGAGTTAAAAGTTTACACACAGCTAGTGCTGCTAGCACTAGCAGTGTGTAACCAGTGCTGTGTACTTACCTTTATGAATCCCAGCCCGTAAACACAAATCTCGGTATGTGCTATGTCGAAGCTGACTGCTCTAAGTGATCCTAAAAATGATCCTAAAAAGTGGTCCTAAAAAAGTAATCCTAAAGAGAGGTTTTTAATCTCGGGCTATTGACGAAAGAGAGCTTCCCGCCCGTTCACCTCGACAAGGTTTCTACAATACGTCAGCACCCTTCTGGGCCGCGACAAAAGCCACCGTGCCGGATTCCAGTTTGGATCATACTGTTTGTGCTTCTTAGATAGAGTTGAGATTTTAGAACAGTCAACAATATGAACCTGTAGATTTCATAGAAGGGGAAGAGAAGCTTCCCAACAACCGTGTGCAGGAGTTTGGCTATTTTAAAGTATCAACATTCGTCGAAGCAACACTTGTTGGCGTGATTTGTTGTGGGAGAGTTACCTAGTGATGTCCCAAGAGATGCCCCACCCCCGAAAAATAACTCAGCCCAGTTTTTGGCTTGATTTGCTCTTTTTTTCTTAAACACAGAAAGACAGCCCACTTCTAGTATTGTAGTGTTTGGATCAATGATGGCCCTGGCATAAATGCAGCTAGTTAGCTATGGTGGGATTTAAGCGAACATTGCTGACTGCAAAGTAGTCATCTTTGCTTTATTAACCTTTCCCACGATAAGAAGATTGGCAGGGACAGATAACCTAAAGATAGTATCAGTGGCGTAGCAACTTGTTTTTGGGCGGGGAAGCAAACCAGACCCCCCTCCCCCTCCCCTCCCTCCCTCCCTCCCCCCCCCACGGCCAGGGCCGGGGGGGCGGTGCCCTTGGTATCCCTTGAGCGCCGCCAGCCAGTGTTTGCCTTGCTCACTGGCGGCTGTTTCAGGGGGGGCAAAACACATGCCTTGCCCCCCCACCCTGAGAGCTGGAGGGCAAGCGCCCCCCTTGCCCCCCCGGTTGGTACGCCCATGGATAGTATTTTTTTCAAGCTTTTTTTATTGCACACTAAAAGTTAGCCCACTCTTCATTTTCCCACAATTTGCTCTTTATTTTCAATGGGCTAAGTCTCGGGATATTACGGTAGTATCGGTAGCAAGGCTGCCACTGCCAAAAACCGCCGCAGGAATGTCGTTTGATACCGGTTATCTGTTATAAATTGAGGGTATGTTTTTGTCCAAATATTATTTACTTAAAGTTTAAATCTTAAAAAATTGGGAAGACATTAAATTTAAACTTAGAATTATAGAAAAATGGGAATTTACCGTAGAATACCGTGCATCCGCCCATTCCGCAATTTCTAGCAATTTCTAGCGGGTTCCCACATTTTTGTGTGCGACCTGAGCATGTGATATCGATTACCGTAACACGCGAGTTGGTCCCGCGTGTATATTGCATCGGGAAATACGATTCTGATGTGTTCGCGATCTACGGTATTTGTTCCCGTAACCTACAAGTTTTTAGCGGATTACCGTGTTTTCGCCTACGATCTGCGCGAGCGATGTCGGTTCCCATGACAGGCGTAAACCTTGAATCTGCTGCGTCCGCGATTTGCAGTATCCGTTCCCGTGAAATGAGTTTCAGCGGGTTTCCGCAGGTCCTTCGCATTGTGAAACGCAAATCTGCTGCGTCCGCAACCTACAGTGTCCTTTCCCGTGACACAGGGGTTTGTAGCAAATTCCCGCGTATTTATCGCATCGTGAAACGCGAATTTGCGGTGTCCACGATCTGCGGTATCAGCTTCCACGTCACATGGTTTATATCCGGTGCCAGGATGTTTATCATTAATTTGTGATAAATATTTTCTGTGGCATCCCCAAAGATAGCCCATCCCATGTTTTTCACCATTTATCTCTTCATTATGGGTGGGCGTTCTTTAGGAACTCTACGGTATGCATATCAGAGGTGTCTCTTTTTACAAAGCCAACCTTGCAATGTTTTTTATGTTCAAAATTGTTTACTTATATGCAACAATGTGTGGTAATTGCTGCCGGTACATCTAGATTCCTCGAAACAGAGAAACGTGACTTTTGCTTATGCTCGTCATAACAAGAAACATTCCTGAAGCCTCATAACAACAATCAGGAACGCTCACCTTCTTTCACTAGACAAGTCTTGTCCATATCTTCCAAGTGCGGTGGAATGGTGGACACTCCACCGTAGTCCTCGGAAAGCAGACTTTCACCAGTCAGAGTATTTAGTATCTCCTCGGGTTCTGCTGGGAAAGACGGTACAGGAATGTTGCTTTGAGTCCAGTCCAAAGAAGAGTCATATTTGACAGACAAACTGGTAATGAACACTGTGACCGAGCTGATGGCGTGCATCTAGTGCATAAGTACCATTGGCAGAACACAAAATATGCATGGAAAGATCCACATGATCTGGTAACCAGGATGTGCTGTGGTACAGGCTGATAGGTAAGCAGGGGCCATCAGCAAGTGATCATGATCATGAATGGTAGATCTTCAAAAGATAACCCAGCTGTCAAAATCTGTGAGTGCTAATGCAGATATATGGAATGATGTTAAATGCTGTACCCTTTATAATGGGCGGTAGCTTGCGCCACCTACCCTGAAACAGACGTTGAGCAACCACCTGGTTACCAGAGGGAAGCTTGAGTGCGGCAGCTGGTGTATATAGCTAATTGGATGTCTGCTAAAAAGGTTTCCACGTCCACATTTAAGGGCAATAATAAAATATGCATGCTCCGAGAACATTCTAAACTTGCACAACATCACTGGAGTCAGAGCCATCCTTTTAATGCAGTAGAAGCTGTGTAGCCATGCGCCTATGAGGAACTATTGACTGTAAAATTAATGCAGTAGACGTTATTCCTTGACACTGATAGACCATTCTGTGCAACAAAGTGAAGCTAATGCAGGCAGCCATAGAAGGTGTCCTTTCTTTAGTCTATCCAGAATTAGTTATTAAAGGAAACTTGCATTACGGTATTTCTAGCTGCAAGACCGAGCTGGTGTGCCTGACGGCCACTAGAAGAGAGGTGAAATTGATCCATTAGGTAGCTAATTAACTAAAAACTAATTAACTATAGTAATTTAAATTTTGGGGGCTGAAGTTTATAGAAAATGGATGCCTGACCTCCATGTATGCGACATGAAATTTGGAGTAACAAATTCATAGCAGGCACAATGAGGCGAGAAATGTCACCCTGTACACGGCCTAAAACCAAAACTAATCAGGCAAAGAGCAGCTGTGAAGTAGATCCCACTGCCCTACGCTTTGCACCACACTGCTGATCCCCTGCAGCACAGACATGTAAGTTGACGCTGATGCAGCCGGCCTCGCTTGTGGAGCCGGAGGAATCGACATCACTCGCACTCTTTGTCCGCTTTGTTTCGGTTTAAAGCCGTCAACAAGGGTGACATTTCTTGCCCCAGGGTGTCCAATACTATTTTTACAGCAACCACAGTTAGCAGGAACCTCCCCGGGAAATAGCATTGTCCTTCGTGAAAGCTCCCAGTGCCTCAAGTGTGCACGTGCAGCAAAAGCATGCGTTGAAAAGCAATGTGTGCAGGTTGAAGGCCAGGAGTTAAAAAAGAAACGCCTTCTCATTTCGACAGTGGCTGTAGATGACACCATCCCTTTGTGCCGGTGCATGTGCATGACCATCTGAACGACGAATTTGCACACCGAGTGGCTAGATCTCCGAAAGTTTGTAAGGAGTCTGAAGAACATGGCTTTCAGTTACGGCGTGCCGAGGAGGGTGGTTGTAAACGTGATTACAAACCAGGCACAAGAGTGGAATCGAGACAGGAAGCGAAATTGGCATGAAAATTCTCAGAATAGTGCTCAGGAGGAGGCGCAGAAACGACGAAGACGCCACGTTGATAGCGAATTAAGTGAGCGCCGAGCTGCTGTAGCTGCAGCACACGTACCGTGATGCGGATATTTTTTTAAAGCTACAGTAGACTCCCATTGAGGCGAACTCGCTCAAGCGGAATTCTCGGACATGTCGAACAAAGTAAGAACATTTGGTTGGTTTCCCATAGACGCAATGCAAAAAAAAAATTGTTTAACACGAACCGCTTTGCGCGCGCATTTTGGTTAACTCGAACTTTCATAGGTCCCCTTCGCGATGGCACTGCACCGACGGTGACACCGCGCATTGCGCCGGCCGAGGTGTATGTCAGATGTACCGTAAAAGCCCGCATATAATACAAGGTTTTTTTAAAATTTTCAGCTTAGATGAGGCGCGATCTAATGCTGCTTGACGTAGTTTCGGTTTCGAAGCATTATGGCGCTCAAAACAGCTATCATCATCATTAAAATTGCAATGTCCGAGGCGCCACCCTTCGTACACAGTCGGGTTCGGCAATTGCGTCGGCACGAAAACAGTCATCGGTCGCCTACAAAAGAAAAGTTCTTTTGATTGCAGAAGTACAACGGCAACAGTGCTGCCGGACGACAATTCGCCGTAAATGAGGGCAGCATCCACGGATGGAGACGACAAAACCAAGTTCTGTTCGCGTGCAACGGAACGAGAAGTTTTTTTAGGAGCCCATAGAATGGCGTGTTCGCCGACGTCGAGGCAAGTCTTGGCGACTTTGTATAAAAGCAACGTGAATGGCACCTCGCCGTAGCTTGGTAAAAGAGCAGCGTGAACGGCACCTCGCCGTAAACATCGAGCTGCTGCATGAGAACTTTGGCGAGCCGACATTGGGTTACTCGCTTTATGCGCCGCGCCGGGTTTTCACTGCGTTGGCGCACACTCGTCGCTCGCTCTTCCAAGAAGTGCGCGATTTCAAATGCGCTCGACGGCACTGAAGACTACTGCCTTTGAGAGGAGGCGTCGGACAAGGAGTCTGATGGACGTGATGAGAGTGATTAAGGTTCAATTATGACGTGTGGCCCATGTATTCTCAGGAACATGGGCCACATGTCGTCTTTCATCGCTAGACAACGATTTGCACAGAGGAGGAGGCAGTCAAAAATCACCGAATGGATCGGTTCCCCCAGCAGTGGTGTGTGAAACATTTTTTTTTTTCTTCTTTTGGCATGGTAAGCCAAATAAATGTCCCTTTTAAGTATCTCTTCATTGTAGGCCTTTTCATTCCGTGTTTATTGGTCAACAGCAATTTAGACATGCCCAGCATGATAATTAGGGCAGTTCTGTTAAGGCGAACATCTGATAAGTCGAATAAATTTTCAGGGTCCCTTCGTGTTCGTCTTAAAGGAAGTCTACTTATATTGCATTTGTACGGAAGCAAACTCGGATTTTGCAAGCGCCTGTGCCAAGTGTCACTTGGTTGGCCAGCTGCCAAATGCCTGCACTGTCCCTAAACTAGACGCCCTTGCATGTGCCGTACAACAACACGTTCCAAGTCACCCCAAGCAACGCTCCTCTGTTCCTCGCCTCGCTCTGTGCATCGTCTTCGTAGTGTGTGCACGTGTTTTGCGACAAAAAAAGGAGCGGGAGCAGAGGACGTGGGAACGCTTTGAAAAGAAAGGCGGTGCATGCGAGAAAAGCCGAGACTGGACACCAACACCCGCTGCATTCCTCATGAAATGCAGTTCTGCACATGACAACTCAATCGATAGTTTGAAATACAGTGGCAATATATTTTAAGCAACATTCCATGAAATGACTGGAATGTGTTGAACTCGAGCTCCAACCTTCCAAATACATTATTCCCCCAAAATCGAAAATTAATAGGGTTAATTAAAACGTTTTAGTTAATTAGCTAGTTTACCATTTTGCCTCTTTTCTAACAGCTGCCACCGCCAGAAACTTGGGCCAAGGGGTAAGAAAATCACACTGAAAGTTCCTTTTTTTTTTTTTTAATTCTGAACCAATTAAAACACATGCTGTTAATGTACCCCCTTTTTGTAATGACCCTTAGGCCTTGGAAACATAATATCTGATGATGATGTATGTTTACAACGTACGCCTTTAAATCTTGGACCATTTCCCTTATCTCTTCCATGAGTGCGCCCATAAAGCATCAATCAGCCGTGATCAATGGACGCAGAGGTTTGTTTCAAATATTCAGTGGAGCTTCCAGCTTCGCTGGACCCTCTCATAGTTTGAACACTACATTTACGTTTCTGTGTTTGTATTTTTTCTCCATGGCAGCTATCCTTACGCCAAACGTAAAACAGACGGCGCGTCGTCGTTGCTGATGGCCACAAAGGAGCCTGGTCCAAGCTTGCAAGCGTGGCGCTTATCGCGAATCCTTCACAGATTTTTAGGACTCGAATGGCAGGAGGAGGTCTAAGATGAAGCCATATCATTATATTTCAGCTCTGATAGCCACGCTCGGCAAAACCCAGCATGTGTTCACCACACTGAAGAACTTTTTTGCCCAATGGTACAACAGACGTGAGGGTTGACGTGATTTCTGATAGCTCAGGACCTTTTTATGCTCCGTTATGCTTCAGTGTTCAGCTTGCTCACTACCCCTGGTTGGACACTATACAGAGCAGTGAGAGTTGTGCCGTAAAAAGAGCTTGCCTTCCTTGACCACAGTGATGGTTGCTTGGTCTAGATTCAGGTGCTCATGCAAAGAGGACAGACCATCAGCGTCTTCAGAAGAAAAGGCCACACGGACGGAAATAGCAGGAGCTTTGAGAGGTCCTGTAATAGAGAATACAAAGCAAACTCAGAGGAGAGCGCATTGCTCCATTATCGCAAAAGGTAAGGAGCCATACATTTAGCTCAATACAAACAAAAGCATCATACAAAAAAAATAAACCACGGTTTAATGCAGAAATTTGTAAACTTATAACTTTCCAAAAGTTGGTCAGTGCTAAATTAGCAGAGGTACAAAGGAATTAATAAGCTTCTTAAAATATAAATAAAACTAAACAAGGAATCGTTCTTTGACACATTTAATAAAAATTTGAAAAGAAAATCGTAAAGAATTCGGAAGTTTGTAAATACAAACAGAAAGGAAGACACCTTTATTCCAGCGTTGTTGGTTGATGGTGGTGCTGTGGTGATTGATGATGCCAAGGGTGAGTGCTTTAAATCAGTATTTTTTAAAGAGTTTCCGCACGCAGCAGCTCCTGTGGCTTACTTTACAGGGCAGGGCGTAATGCTCAAAATTACAATTTATATGAACTGTATTGCGAAGTTGCTGCGCGGAATTGATGCTACCAAGGCCGTTGGACCAGATAGTATTTCTCCCGTTATCTTTCTTAAGGTGTAGCATATCTGTAGCGCTGTATCTTTGTGCTATATGCAGTGAATCTTTCAAGACGGAGGTGGTTCCAAGGGATTGGAAGATGGCAAACGTCACGCCTGTTTTAAATGCAGATCTAAAACCAATGTTGAAAATTATTGCCCAAATTTGTTAACATTGATCTAGCTGCAAACTGTTTGAACACATTATTTATGGAAACCTTTACTCCTTGTTGGATTCGAGACATTTCTTTTCCCCTTCACAGCATGGCTTTCGTAGAAGGGTATTCTTGCAATACACAGTTGGTAGAATTTTTATCGTCAGATATCCGGATCATTAGATAACAGGAAATATGTTGACTGTGTGTTTTTAGATTTTCGCAAAGCTTTCGACATGGTTCCACATCAGCTAATATTGCGCAAATTGGCTATGCTAAACATAGATCACAACATTCTGTTGTCTTAAGTGCCAGCATGTCCACACTAACTCTGGTTACTTGGGGAGTGCCACAAGGAAGTGTCTTAGGGCCTTTATGTTTTCTTATATACATAAAAGATGTTGTCGAAAATGTACAGTCTCATATTAAACTATTTGCCGATGACTGCATATTATAGAGGGAGATAAACTCGTCAGACGACCTTGCCACATTGCAAAGCGACATAAGCATTTATCTACTTGGTGTGGTCGGTGGAAAATGAGCTTAAATCTGAATAAATGTAATCATATATCTCTCTCGAGAAGTCGGCCACACGTCTTCCAAAGCTACCTAAACAACGGTACCTTCCTAAGCACTGTATCCGAGCATGTTTACTTAGGAGTGCTATTTACAGACCCTAAAATGGAGCGCTCATAAAGAGCAAACAGTAGAACAAGCTAAAAATATGTTTTATTTTTTCTGTCGAAATTTTAGATGCACGTCACGCAACGTTAAGGGAACACTACTTTTCTTTAGTAAGGACAATCCTAGATTATGCTTGCATTGTGTGGGACCCATAGAAACACTTGCTTATAAACAAACTCGAGGAAATTCAGAATCGGGAAGCACGCTTTGTACTTAACTATGATGCATATGTTAGTGTTACAAAAATGAAAGCAGAGCTGAGATGGGAAACGTTCAAATGTAGAAGAAAAAAAAAAACTAAGATTAAAATTCTCCCATCGTGTATTTCATAACAAAACAGGGATTGATGAAGCCGCCTATCGTCTGGAGCCATCCTACGTCTCATTCCGACACTGTCATTTTTCAAAAGGTTGCTGTACCCAGTTACAGAACTGACAGTTTTGCCAATTCAAATGTTTTTAAAACTGCAATGGAGTGGAGAGACCTTTCGGAAGAGATTGTGTCAATTGACGATAACTACTTGTTCTTTTCTCACTTAACATAGTGTATTCTAAACAACCTTACGATAATGCCCAGAGGGGGCAATTAGGTACTTAGTAAATAAGAAAATAAATAACCCTGGCAAAAACACATACCTTAATATCCCTAAATATAACCCACCCCCTATTTTTAGCTTGATTTGCTATTTTCTTTTAAAACAAAAGATAGCCCTTTTCCAATAATTGTAGTGTTCGGATCAATAATGACCTCGGCGTAAATATGGCTAGGTAGCTATGGCGGGATATAAGCGAAAATTGCTGACTGAGCAGAGCAGTTGTCTTTGCTCCATTGTCTCTCGCCGCGATAACAAGTTTGACAGAAAAACATGATCTAAAAATAGTGTTTTTTTAAACTTCCTTGGTCACACATCAAAAGTCAGCCTACTCCTTATTTTCACCCGATTTTAGGTGGGCTATCTCTCGGGTTATTACAATAGTTTTTTTTGTTTTTTTTTTTATTCATTAATTTTTTGAAAGAACAAGAATATCATGCTTGCCCACTCTCAATCATAGCAGAGATCATGAAGATACTTTGAACCATACGCTGCTGCAGTCAGACAGCCTTCGTGATAAACTAGTTGTGATAGGTATGTTAGCAGAGTTTACAGCACGTCAGTTGCAATTGGTTACTCAGCGTCGCAGATATGAAGAGGACACTCCCCCTCCCTCCCTTCCTCTCTCTCTCCCCTCCTCCCCCCATCCTTGCTGCGTGAAGTTACAATCCTTACAGCAGGTAGCTTCTCTGCTGGCAGTGCTGAGCAAGACAGCATAAAACTGTTGCCACTGCGAGACTGTCGATCAGCACTCTGTGTGCAAGAACTGTGGCAGCAAGGCAAACAAAACTGTGGCAAGTAAGCAAGCCAAGTTCTTGGTGACTTCTGACTTTCAGATTTCTACATTTCTGGCTTAGGTTTGCGACTTAACTTTGTCTATGATGCACAAACCCTCCTGTGCTGCTAGTAAGCCACGGGCACCAAGCCTTTGATGTGGGACAACCACTTAGTTACACCACACTATGGTTGTACCAGTCAGAGCGTACTCAAAGGCTGGAATATATACAAATACAAACACACACACAATAAAAAAAGAGTAAAGCTATACGCACTCCGGAGTGCAGTTAGGTCGGAAATGGCTATACGCACACCGCGAAGAACTCGTGCCATTTGGGTCGCCCTTTTCGAACGGCGCGTGTATCACTGGGGAGCTCGTTAACACAGCCCCCCGCCTGCGTTCACGCCGCTTCGCGGCGACAGTATCGGCTGCTAATTACAAAACTTAATCAGTACACGCCGCTCCGCTGCGTCCAGCCGGCAACACAAGCCCCGCTGTCCCCGATCGCACCTCCGGAAAGGGAGTCCCATACCATTTAGTTCTGCGAAGTTTCGGCGACAACATTCGGTTTTCTTAATGTTCATCGCAAGAAGAACTGTCGTAAATATCGCCAAATGCCTCGACAAAACACAATTTTCCAGAAAAAAAAAAAAGGGAAAAAAGTAGGCTCACCGCGGATCGAACCCGCGTCCACTTGCGTACAAAGCGGACGTCCTAACCACTACGCTGTGCCACTTTTTTTTTTTTTTTTTCTTTATATCCTTTAATTTCAGTTTGAACAGTTGCAATAAAGTCATTCATTTTACTCATTGGTTACACGTATTTCACTTTTACACAAAAGACACCCACACTTTTTTGAGGCATGGGACATGCTACCTTGTCACCGGTATTGATATTTCCGCTTACACAAGTTGCTAGCTAGCAGATAAAGACATTGGGAAAGTTTCAAGTTGAGCTCTATATTGTTTTTCCTAATCCTGGTAAACTCGCTGTGACCATTCGTTTTATACGAGTTAGCGGAGTGCGTATAGCCATTTCCGTTCGAAGTGCACTCCGGAGTGCGTATAGTTTTACTCATAAAAAAAAAACGCGAGGTCATGCGGCATTCACTGCGGTTGATTGATTCAGAAAAGTTGGCAAACACCATGACGGGTTTTTTGTTAGTTTCATTGGCTCCCCTAGCTTGTAACGTCGGCAACACTCTGATTTCAGGTGAAACGAAGTATACAGCAATCTGACTGGCTAAACCGGCAGGCCGCGATCACCAAAGGCCCCTTACCGGCACGACTGCGCAGTCGTTTTCTTCTGGTACTCGCGGTTGGCGCTCCTTGGAGCTGAAGCGTCGGAAAGGCGCCTGTTTTCAGTCGGGGATTGGCCTTCTTCCCTATCAGGTGCTCAGGGAAATGCCTGGAGCACACCACGGTGGAATCGGAGATATCCGAGCGGTCCCTGTTGACCATCCGAATCCATTTACTATTTAGTCTAGGGTTCCTGGGAAAGTGGAAGAGCGACACACCGTCGGATTCGCAGGCACCACACGTTAAGACGCAGCACTTCCTCATTGCGGTGCCGCAGGCGCTACAATGTCTTGGTGGGAGTACGACTGCCGAAAATTCCGGAGAAACACACAGTGCACAAGCTGCTCGTTGTCAGCGTTCAAGTGAAAGCGCTACAACGCTCGAAGAGTTCATGACGCGCCGATCTACCTCAAGTGTGCGAGAAAGACGGTTCATGGTTCGAAAGCCCACTGCTGGGGAACGTTTGATCTTCTTGGCATTTCCGATCATTCACGGGCGCAACAACAATCAAACATGGCGACATAACCCCCGGTCACAGTCCCAGTTTCGCGGCGCTGACATTAGCGTCGTTAGCGTCGCCACCAGTTTGCCCACTGTAGAATAAGCCTGTGGTAATCGCAAACCACGTGATCGAGGGCCTTGTGGTAATAAAAGTACAATGTAGAACTAAACTCATTATCTATTAGTAACACAATATAAATTATATTGATAAAAAAATAAATCAAAAAGAGCGAAAGTTCCTCAAACAATTATTTAAACTTGTAAAAGCGCCCTCTCACCACGGATGGGGTAACTAACCACTTTTTATGTTTCGTTTTATGTTTTACTTTTCAAAAGGCG